>JAZGTJ010016686.1:0-12518 GCA_036877575.1 Botia almorhae
GGTACTTGCGCAGAAACATCGAGAACACGAGCGCCAGGTAAACAGTGAGTGCGTGCCTTACCTTTAGTGGAGGACGCGCGTATGTTCCGGACGATAGAGTCGCCGATGACCACAGCTTTGCATTCTGTTTGAAGGGCAGCGAAGCGGTTCCTGGTCGGGATTTCAAAGGTCGCAGGTGGCGATGGGGGAGAGGTAGAAGCTCCGGTCCTCGCTCGCGCCTTTCTTCGTAGGGGTGCCGGTGCAGGAGTGAAGCTCACCAGGCCTGGTCGCGTTCTCGCTCTGGGCATAGAAGCACGCGGAGTAGAAGCGGTAGGGGTGTTGTTATTTGGTCGTACACTTGCCGTCGATTCAAGAGCGTAGGACCGGGATGTTTCCAGCGCCGTTTTCCGCTCTCGCAGACGTGCCTGCTTGGCTAGAAGGTCCTGGATCACCTTCTCTACAAACTCTAGTTCTGCCTGCAGCGATTGCAACTTGACCGTGTCTTCATCTCCGAATGTGGACGCTGCCATCTTGGTGTGACGTGGTGTGACGTGATGACGTACTCTTAAATAAGCTGTTGGTGATCAGGCAGAGACACTCATCATACGGCAGCTGTTTCTCTCTCTGTCAGAAAAGTGCTCGGCCTCACTGATTATGTTGAGTGTATATATAGACTCTGATTTACAGGAAAACGCTGCGGCTGGTTCGGTGCTCTTTTTTTTGAAGGCAGGTTGTTTTACCGTATCGGATATTTTTCTACGGAGCGGCTTCATGTCCGGGTTATATGAATGACGGAGAGCGGGAGCGCGCATGTCCTGTATTAGACATTCACATGTAGTCGTTTAATAGCGGTCTAATTGATGACTAGTCTAATATTGGGATATGTTTATATATGTTATGTTTATATATGTTATATGTTTCAGCCCAAATACAAACTTGTTTTAGCCTAAACGTCTGGGCTGTGTTTTCACGGCTAATAGATGTCTTTTAGACCAAAAATTGCTTGCTGGGGTCACATCACACGCTTAAGAGATAAGTCTAATGAGACAATGAATGAGACAAATAAAGACATAACTGCTGAATATGTTACAGAAATTGAACTTTTATCCATTATATTGATTATCTCAGTTACATTAACCTACCTAAGGGTAATTTGAGTGTCCATCTGAGAAAGATCGCGATGATGACGCTCTGTTGCACTCCTGTGATGTGGAAAGATTTTACTCTCCTTGCCCACATATTGAAAAAAATGCATGTTTTTATCCACAATGCAATGGTGCAGTGATTCCAATGTACAATTGGTAAGGTCTTTTTAGGAATGTAGTGTAAGATGACCTTAACATACGCTGATTATCTTTGTTTTTAAACTTATTGTGAATGTGTGTTATCCCTAGTTCTCACTTCCAGTCCAAATTACTTATTACTTATTTTTCAATTACTGCTACAGCAAAACTGCTAACATAACTAAATAAGTTAGGGAGCTGTCTATCAAAATCTCACCAGCCAATAAGAGTTATTATTTATTATTTTTATTTATTTATTATTATAATTTATTGTTTTTTCAATATTTAATGTTTTCAATTTGTATGTATTTTCCTTCTTTCACATTGTTTTTTTTCTTCAAAGTTTGCATTTGAATTTCAGGGATGAGAAAGAATGTTATATGAAACACAGCTAACATTACAGAGGAATATTAAATCGTAATAATTAACTTTTTTTTATTAGGGACTCATATATACCGTTATATACAAGACAACTTTTAGCTTTATTTTGTTCCCTGCTTAATCAGAGCAGTGTGATGTTATGGTTGCAATTAGTAACATTATGCCTTACCATTTTCTGTTGGCATGATTTTTTAGTGCCCAACATATTACCAAATATAACTGGAATCATTAGTTTTTAATCAATAAATAACTATAAACCATCTTAATCAACTATGTTCGTATCTAAGACAGTTACAAATTGCAGCGTTAATGTGCCAGAGGTGAACTGGCCCTCCTGGTGGAGCCTGGCTTCTCCCAAGGTTTTTTTCTCCACCTATACATCATTGTAGTTTTGATTCCTTGCCACTGTCGCCCTGTTGGCTTGCTTGCTGGGAGACTGCTGACGTCTAACTTAGCCTAGGGTTTTGTAAATTGTAAACGTCTAATATTTTATTGTATATATTTTATACATTTTGCATGTTGTGTAGTTCATGGTACTATTGCAAATCCCTTATACCCCTGTCCCATAAGATGTTATCTATTATATGCCATCCCTTTGTAAGCTATAACGCACATCTTGCTCAACAATTCTGTGGTTTTATCGGTTCAGTCAACCCTTTATTCATAAACATACTATAAACCTAGTATACCTAATTAGATTAAAATGTTTGACATTTTTCCTGTGTTTTATTATTCTTTGTTTCTCTATGTAAAGCTGCTTTGAAGTAATGTAACATTGTAAAAAGCGCTATATAATTAAAATTGAATTGAATATAAGTGACCTGCACGACACCGGAAAAAGTACTAACATTTTCGTAAATTTCAATTTCTTGTTTCCTTGTGTTCTTTAACACTAGTTAACTAACCCTAACTCTGTTTTTGTTTTGATTAAATGCACTACTATTATTATTGTTTAATGTAGGGAAAAACTGCAAGGATGGGACATTTTCAATCTGCAAAGAAAAACTTACCTTTAGAGAGTCAACCAAATCCTCCACCAGAAAGAGATGTTGCATTTCAATAAATTCACTGTTAATTCGACACAAGGCCATGTCACTGTATTTCTGCACGAGCTCATTTGACAAACCAACATCTTTGTCCAGGTACTGTCTGTATAATCATAAAACGCATGTTTAATTCCAAAAGACCAAGCCAACAATTAAAGTTTAAACACTAGGGTTAGAGTCCCAGAAAACCCCCAATACTTATAAAAGGATTTGCTTTATTTACACTTTAAAGTGTAATTACTCTAGATAACAGTTTCTGCCAAAATAATTACAATTATAATTATGTGAAATGATCTGACAGAAGCTATGAAGGTAAATCAGAAGCAAAAATTGAGAGCTTGCGGATTTGGATGTGAGAATTTGTCATATTAATATTCATATTTGTAAATTGAAATGTACACTCACAGCCCTGATGTGAAGAGCTGAATCTTTCGATTTGCACACACAGACAATAATCAAAACACCCGTGTTTCGAAGTTGAAGTTGCAGATTAATAGTTCAGACGTGTAAAATGACATTTACATAAACTGACAGACACAAATGTGTAGGACATATTTACTTTTGCACTTTACTTTAGTTTCGCAGTACAACCTCAAGTAGGCGCTTACAACCTCTCAGTACTGGCAGTACAAGTTGAAATCCTGTGCTCTGACTACTCCTTACGAGATATTCCTGTTGCAAAACTCACTTGTGCACTTGTAAATGCAGACGTGAAAGAGCAGAACCAGTGGGGGCGTTGAAGCCGTTTTATTGATCGATGGCTGGAGTTGTTTATTGGTCAGCAGGTGCGACTTGGTGTGTGAAAAAAAAATTATGCATATGTATAAGTTATTGTTGAAAGTCTTGGGCAACATTTTCATAAAATATAATAAATTTTATATTACAGTAAAAGAGTATTTATTGGTTGGTTTATAATCATGTTTTGGTGGTCCATGTAGCAGCATGTAGTCGCGATGGAGGCATCGGGCAATCCCAGGGTATTTTTTTCTTTTTAATAATTAAGACCGTTTCAAACATAAAATACTGTTTTCCTTGACTGATATACTGCATTACTGATAAAGAACACTTTCCAGATAAAAATAACATTTTGCCACAGATAATTTATTAGTTTATTACCCCCTCGACTTCATCCATGTGCCGCCCTCTCCAAGAAGTTATCCCCGGCGGAACAGAATTACGACATTGGGAACAGAGAACTTCTTGCAATCAAGTTGGCTTTGGAAGAATGGAGACATGGGCTGGAGGGGGCCACTGTCCAGACTATACTCTCCAGATGAACTAACTAACATTCCAGAAACCATCATTCTTCCCAGTCTAATATTTAGTCCGATCCAATGGTCCCTGGACGATGATATTATTAACGCCGGTGTCTCCAACCCTACTCCGGCAGGGTGCCCACCAAACCATAGGTATGTACCACGAAGTCAACGGATCCGTCTAATTCATATGGCACACACCTCTCTGGGTACTAGTCATCCTTGGGTCAATAGAACCCTCTCACTGCTACAAGATCGCTTCTGGTGGCCCAACATGGCTAATGACATCAGAAGGTACATGAGGGGATGCCAGGAGTGTGCTGTGTCAAGAACACCTTGCCATCTTCCCACAGGCAAACTACTACCTTTACCCACTCCTCGGCGTCCCTGGTCACACCTAGGAGTAGACTTCATTACGGATCTACCAGCTTCTGACGGGAACACATGCATTCTGGTGGCTGTACATCGGTTTTCCAAAGCATGTCGGTTGATACTCATGAAAGGACTCCCAACTGCCATGGAAACTGCAGAGGAATTATTTAACCAGGCATTCAGAAACTTTGGCATTCGAGAGGATATTGTCTCTGACAGAAGACCACAATTCATCTCACGAGTGTGGAGATCTTTTTTCTTTCCCCTAGGTGTGACCGTAAGCATATCTTCTGGATATCACCCTCAAAGCAATGGCCAAACGGAGAGAAAGATCCAGGAGATAGGCCGCTACTTATGTACCTTCTGTCATGGTCACCAGAACTACTGGAACTGATTAGCCTGGGCCGAGTACGCACAGAACTCCCTTAGACAAACTACCACAAATCTTACCCCTTTCCAGTGCATACTGCGCTACCAATCCCATTGTTCACCTGGACGGGGGAACCATCGGATGTACCACCCTAACCCTATTAATCATTGGTTCCAGGAAAGTGAGAGAGTTTCGGACTCATCAACACTTCCAAACAGTGGTAAGACAACATCAAGTCTGAGCGGACGAAGAGCACCAAACCAAATTTCAGACCAGATCAAAAGGTATGGCTATCCACAAAAAACATCTGTTTAAGAACATCCTGCAGAAAGCTGAGTCCCAGGTTTATTGGCCCCTTTCCGCATCCTCAAACAAATCAACTTGGTCACATTGAAACAGCCACCACAATACCGCATTCACCCCACATTTCACTCATCACTGACTCCTATTTCCACAGAGCCTGGGCCAAGAGATGAGCCTCCCCCTCCATTGGTAACTGAGGATGGAACTGTCTACACTGTGAAGGAGATCCTGAGATCCCGGCGTTGTGGTGGTAGATTGGAATATCTCTGGACTGAGAAGGATATGGACCTTAGGAAAGGCCTTGGGTACCCAGGAGTGATATTCTAGACCCTAATCTATTGACGGAATTCCACACTTCACATCCAGAGACTCCTGCTCCTAGAGGTCGAGGACGCCCCCACAACTCATCTTAGTTAAATTCTCTTGACCCTTCAAACGATGACCTCACGACTGCAACAAATGTGTCTTACATTACAATATGGTCACACTCAAGAGAGTTTAGGACAGTTGACATTCCAGCCAATCTTAAACAAACAATCACGTCTGACCTGCCAAACCCAAACCTTTCAAACCTAATTAACTCCACCACCAGGCCCGTGCACTGACTTTTGAGGGGCATGTGCTGAAACTGAAAACTTTACTCTGAGAGATTGGAGGAACACATTAAACACGTTCGTCTAGTCCTCCAATGCCTCTTCGAGAATAACTTGTACGTCAAAGGTGAGAAATGTGAATTTTACACGACTAGCACTATGAGCCATGGATGATAAGAAGGTCTGGGCAGTAACTGAATGGCCACTTCAGTTACGGTAAAAGAAATACAACGTTTTCTCGGTATTCGTAGTTTTAGTTCTGTGGCTGCACCTTTACCATCCCTCATAAAACATCACTCAGGTCGGTTAGTATGAAACGATGCGGCAACCAAGGCTTTCTTAGAACTCAAAACACGCTTTACTACAGCCCCAGTCCTACACCATCCAGACCCTGATCTAGATGCCTCTAATCACGGTGTAGTGGCCATATTGTCCCAGTGCCATGGTTCGCCCTCCGAGGTGTTTTTTTCATGTGCCTTCTCACGTAAACTCTCCCCTGTTGAGCAGAACTACAACATAGGTAATCGTGAGCTCCTGGCCATCAAGTTAGTGTTAGAAGAGTGGCGACACTGGCTTGCGGGAGCTGCACACCCATTCACAGTCATTACGACCATAAAAATCTAGAGTACATTCACACCACAAAGCGTTTAAATCCCCGTCAAGCCCGCTGGTCCTTGTTTTTTACCCGTTTTGATTTCTTAGTCACCTATCGTCCTGGTTCCAAGAATGCTAAGGCTGACACCCTGTCTAGTCAAAGTCAGCTTTATTGTCAATTCTGCCCAATGTACAAGACATACAGAGAATTCAAATTGCGATACTTTGACCCTTGGTGCATAACAGATAATATAAAATACAAAAGGTAAAGTTTTAAAAGGACGAATAAATACAATTATACATATAATCTAAAAAAATAAAAAATACAATATACAAGGACACATGGCAGAGAGTGCAAATCAAACAGAGTAGTGCAAATGCAAACAGTGTAGTGCAAACAGAGCTAGTAAATATGACAAAGTGACAGAGAGCAGTCTTAGAGGTAATAGACAAGAGAACAGACAAGAGGTAGTTATGAGGTAGCTAGCAGACCAATGCTGCACAAAGTGAATGGTGCAGGTTTGTGAGTGTGTATGTGTTTGTGAGTACGTGTCAGAGTTCAGAAAGTTTGTGGGGAGGAAGAGGGAAGTGGGGGCAGAGCCGGGAGAGAGTTAAGCTTTCTGACAGCCTGATGGATGAAGCTGTTGTTCAGTCTGCTGGTCCTGGCCTGAAGACTCCGCAGCCTCCTCCCTGATGGCAGCAGGCTGAAGAAGCTTTGCAATGGGTGGGATCAGCTGCTATGCAGAGGGCTTTTTTGGTGAGACTGGTGCTGTAGATGTCCTGGAGGGAGGTGAGAGGGAAGATCTTTTCAGCTGCTCTCACTATACATTGGAGAGTTTTGCGGCAGGACGCATTGCAGACGTCAAACCACACAGTGTTTGCAGCTTGACAGGATGCACTCGATGGTGCCTCTGTAGAAGGTGCGCATGATGGGGGCTGGCACTCTTGCTCTTCTTAGTTTGCGGAGGAAGTAGAGGAGCTGCTGTGATTTCTTGGCCAGTGCAGTGGTGTTGTTTGCCCAGGAGGGATCCTCAGTGATGTGCACACCCAGGAACTTGGTGCTGCTCACTCTCTTAACAGATGCACCGTTGATGGTCAGAGGCGCATGTTGAGTGAGCACTCTCCTGAAGTCAACAACAATCTCCTTCGTCTTCTCCAAATTCAGAGAAAGATTGTTGTCTCAGCACCACCTGGCCAGGCGGCTCACCTCGCTTCTGTAGTTTGTCTCATTCCTGTTGCTAATAAGACCCACCACAGTCGTGTCATCTGCAAACTTGATGAAGAGGTTGGAGCTGTGTGACGGTACGCAGTTGTGGGTCAGCAGAGTGATAAGGAGGGGGCTCAGCACACATCCTTTAGGAGCCCTTGTGTTTAGAGTGATGGTGCTGGATGTGTTTGTGCCGACCCGTACTGCTTGTGGTCTTCCGGTGGAAATCCAACAGCCAGTTACACAGTGAGGTGTTAAACCCCAGCTGGACCAGCCAGGATGAGAAAAGCATCTGGGTGGGCAGTCTGCTGCTCACTGATGTGCTGGTACAGTTCATTCAGTGCCTCACTCCTGTTGTTGCTGTTGGAGGTGGGAGGGATGTACACATCGAAAAGCAATACGGCTGTATATTCCCTCTGTAGATAGAATGGCAGGCACTTAATAACCATAAACTCCACCACTGGTGAGCAGTATTTGCAGACCGCAATAGCATCGCGGCACCAGGCGTCATTGATGTAAACACACAGCCCGCCACTGAGGGTCTTACCTCCCGCGACTACAACTTTGTCTTCACAGTAGCATGTTAGCTGGTCGAGCTGAATGCCACGGTCCGGGACACTGTCGCTGAGCCATGTTTCCGTGAACACAAAAACACAACAGTCCTGTACAGTCTTCTGAGATGAACGTAGTAGTCGGATGTAGTCCAGTTTGTTGGCTAAGGAACGTACGTTGGTCAGAACAATGGTGGGGATAGCGGGTTTGTGTGGGTAAGCCGCTAGCCTAGCTCTGATACCTCCACGCTTAAACTTCTTCCGCTCCTTCTCATGCTGCAGGAGTGGGGGTCGGTGATTAAGTAGGCCTCTGGAGCAGACTGAGATCTTGCAGCTCTTTGGCATCCGCAGAGTTTAACTTAAAAAGTTTGGTTCTGCCGATGTCACGCAAAAGTGTTAGACTATATGCACCTTTAGGACAGATAAACGCATCAAAGACGTACAACAGGACTGCGACTTACAGGACAAAAAACACAAACACCCAAGTTCTGGCCATCCGGGGATTAAAGCTACTATTAAGCTACTCAAAAAACGCTACTGGTGGCCTACCCTCCCGAGCGACACCATCAAATACATCCAAAACTGCCCAGTCTGCCAAGCCTCGAAGAACCAGTTACCTGCCGGGCTCCTGCAACCATTACCCACACCACAGCGGCCCTGTGGTGTGACGTCACAATTCCCACTATCAGTAATTGCTTCTCTAAAGCCTGCCGGCTGGTACCTCTCCCCAAACTTTTGAAACTGCTGAACTGTTATGAAATTTTGGTTTTAGATTCTATGGATTGCCGGATGACACTGCCTTGGACCGGGGCCCCCAGTTCACCTCACGTGTGTGGTCATCATTTTTCAGGAACTTAGGAGTCAACGTCAGCCTGATGTCTGGATATCACCCCCAGTCAAAACCAAATGCCTCAATCAAGAGATCATCTGGTTCTTCCAATCCTACCGCAACCAGCGTCAGGCTGACTCGAGCAGGTATCTGATGTGGGCAGAGTATGCCCAAAACTCCATCGGCAAGCCTTCTACAGGAGTGACTCTCTTCAAATGTGTTCTGGGGTTTCAACCTCTATTGTTCCCATGGTCCAGGAAGCCCACCAACCTCCCCGCTGTAACAGACTGGCTCCAACGCAGCGATGAGGTCTGGGAGAGGACACACACTCACTTGCTTCATGTTGTTTGGCGACAGACTGAACAAGCTAATCGTCATCGATGTCCTGGACATAACTTCACTCCTGGTCAGTGGGTGTGGCTCTCCACCAGGGGTCTTCGTCTGCCCTGTAGGAAACTCAGTCCAAGGTACGTGGGTCAATTTATAATTCTAAGAACGATAACTGCAGTTTTGGCCCGTCTAGATCTTCCTAACCATTTTCGCATCTCTCCAACATGTCTCCTTGCTGAAGCCTGCTGGTGCACCGGTAAGAGGTTCGGTGTGCTGGTGTTATGGAGAAGGCCACTGCTCGGCCTCCTCCGCGTCAACAGAGGGAGCCCTCGCCAGAATACTGAAACTAATTCGAACTACAACTCCCATGTGCCCACGTAACTTGTAATAATTACTTCCTGTATGCCACCTGATCCTCGTTAACAGGGCTATTTAAACCCTGGACCATCATTGTCTTATCGCAATGTATTGCTTTTGCGTGCATTTAAGAGCTTTTTCTCCTGTTGTTTACCTGGTTACGTTGTGGATTGGTAATGGTTTTCTGATTGTTTGCTGACTGCCCTTTAACTCAGTTTTGATCACGTTTTTGGATTGTTTGCTGCCTGCCTCGAACTGTGCCTGTTTCATGTTTATGATTGTTTGCTGCCTGCCTCGACCTCTGCCTGTTGTAACGTTTTTGATTTTGTCTTTTCCCCACATTACTGTTTGTTGGTTTTTGACCATTGCTTGTTTGACCATTCTAATAAATGGCTGCACATGAATGCTAATGCCTCCGCGTCTATGTTACAGTGCATTCTCCCAGAAGGATTGTGGTTTTCTCACGTAAGTCTTGCTTTTTTTATGCCTTTGTGTCCTCCTGGGTCCCTTACCATTGCGTCCCTTTTCATTCGGATGGCGACGGATAGTGCGAGCTCACACTGTTGTACCCTGTGTCTGCAGATCAGCTTGAATTTGTTGGAAGTTAATCAGGGTTCTTTATCCACCATTCGACAATCCTTCGTTGTAATTTTTATTAATTTTGCTCTTCAGTCCACGTCCATGGAGGTTAGCTACAGTGCCATGGGCTGTAAACCTCTTGATGATATTGCACACGGTAGACACAGGAATATTAAGATCTCTGGAGATGGACTTGCAGCCTTGAGATTGTCCATGTTTTCCCACAATTTTTTTCTCTCAAATCCAAAGGCAATTCTTTACACTTCTTTTTTTCTTTATGCTCAGTGTGACACACAACACAAAGCTTGAGTCAACTTTTCTCAATTTTATCTGGTTGCAAGTGTGATTACTATATTCCCACACCTGTTACTTGTCACAGGTGTCTAAATACAAATTACAGGAGCATCACATGCTTGAAAAGAAATTATTTCTTGAATTTTGTCCAGGGCATTTTTGGGTCCTGTGTGAAATTGTATCAGATTTGACTTTTCTTCTCAGTTTTTTTTGTGTTGTTACAGTGCAAACAAAAACAATAAGCATGCGAATACCAAAACATTTGCAATTGGAACAATTTTCTTAGAGAAGTGATACATTTTCTGACAGAATTGCAAGGGTGCTAATATTTTTGGCCATGACTGTATTTTACCTAGGGACCTAGGAACAATTAGTTTTTTAACCATTTACAAAGATGACAACATTATATGTGTTTGTTTTTCAACTGTTCATATGCCTTCCGAACACTTATAATATATATGTATATAACACAAGTAGCACAATATTATTTTATAAAAGTTGTGTCCTGACACTTCAGAAAATATGGTCACAATCTGATATCACTGTTAAAAACAATAACTTCTAAGCTTCTAAAACACAAAAAAGCCATGGGGGTTAAAAATGACATAAGAAAATTACAAAATTATTATTTTTTTCAACTTTTTTTGTCATTTTGTATTCATCAGCATCTCAGTGTGCTCTACAGTGTTCATGACAGTCAAAGCATTGTACCCTGCATCACTATCCTTCTTACCAGTAAGTATCTATACATATATCTCCCTTTCCCCACCCCTCTACTGTCCCACGTCTTTTCTAAAATGCAGGCATGAAGAACCACTGAATTGGGGGACTTTATAACAAAATGCAGCGGTTTTACAAATCAGACTCTGAAAATAATTTTTCAAAATACCTTTAAAATATAAGGCTTGATAATAATCTGGCAGAAGTTATGACATTCAAGAGAACAAATGAAAAGTGATCATGGAATCACTGATTTTATGCATCATGTGACAATGACCAACATGTCATTCTGAAAAACGTACAAAACACAAAATGATAAAGGGACACAAACATGATGAAAAGAATCCAGAAAATTAAATAAGCCATAATAACAATGGTGGTCCATGATCAATTTACCTGCTGCTGCTTTCAGGGAAGGAATGCTGCAGAATTCAATCTTCTCAAACCTAGTTTGGTCCACTGAAGTATAAATCAGAGATGCTGGGGAAATCTCTTGGAAATCAGACTCCAGGCCTGCCTCACCTCTCACAGGAGAGGATTTGTCTGACAGATGGGAGAGAAGGTAGTAAAAGCTTTGATCTTTTGCATCATGAGTTGCAGGCATTTGATTCACAGCCTGGGGTGCCAGACTGGGTGACTGGTCTTGATCCACCAGCATTTCCGATGGTTTTGTAAAAGCCAAACCATCCTGCCTTTCCAGAAATTCATCAGTGGCACCTTGTTGTGGCCTCTCAACAAACTCAAACTCTTCAGAAGAGAACTCTTGCTCTGACATCTCATCAATGGCTTCAATCTCCTCCCGGAAAGCTGGGTTTTCTTGCTTAACAGGGAAGCCTGATGTTTTTTTTTGCCACTGCATTAAACACAAGACAAAACCGATCTGCAGATGGACTCTTAGAATCTGAGGGTTCTTGAGTGTTGGGGAGTGCCCCACTTATGCCGGTTCTTGAAAAGTGTTAACCACTTCAGCACTCTGGTCAGAGAGTCAGAGTCATCAAATGTCTTTCCATCATTTATTTTATGTGCAGGGTTTCACCATATACACACTGATATGCAATGAAGGTAGTTTTCTGCAATGAACAATAAACAAAGGTAAATAACTGAATGTCTAACATTAGTATTTGCATACTGTTCAATAAAACAAACTCTCACAAATAAAAAATAAAAGGTATTAATAACAGTATAAATGACATACAAGAAAGAATTCACAACAGCCGCCCCCACATTTGAGCAGCAAATGTGTAAGTTAAAGGGATTCTTTAAGAGTCTTTGGTTTCATCCTCAAAAGCTGGCAATGAAATGAGACGGGCTACCGGCCTGGTGTACACTTTGCCTTGAACACTGACATCTGCTGTTCTCACACATCCATCATTGCTTACTACAGTCTTGGTAACTCTGCCAATAGGCCACTGAGCCCTGGGAAGTTGTGGATCGATTATCAAAACTACTGATCCCACTGTCAGAGGGTCTGATG
>JAZGTJ010016687.1:0-12518 GCA_036877575.1 Botia almorhae
ATACAAGTAACATAACCTTTTGTTGATTAAAAAGGTTTCAAACATATTAAATGTTCTAAAAAGAATAATCAATGGCAGTATAGAACCTTTCATAGTTTGTATTTATGCAATAAGGTACTTGAGGCTGTGCTGTATCGGCTGAAAGGGTCCCTTCAGCCGTGATTTATTCACGATACAGCACAGCCTCTCGTACCTTATTGCTTAAATACAAACTATGAAAGGTTCTATACTGCCATTGATTATTCTTTTTGGAACATTTAATATGTTTGAAACCTTTTTAATCAACAAAAGGTTATGTTACTTGTATGTTCATTGCATAAAAAAGTCAGAGATTGACTTAACACAAAAAACAAGTTGGCAGAAGCTTTTTTGGATGAACTAGCAAAATGTTGCTCACAAAACTCATCTTTTTAACTTAATGAATAAAATCTTTGTTTAAGTTGATTGAATGTGTTAAATGTAGTTGTACAGACTTTTTTACAGATTTTTGCTAAACCAACAAAAAAAAAAACAAGCAACTTCAACATTTGTCATGTTGGATTTTTTACAGTGTATAGTTTGTTACTGTAGCTCATTGTACCAACCAAATACATCTAGCAGTTGTATATAATGACATATAACATATACCAACATGACATATATTAAAGAGATAGTATCAGCCACAAAACCAGCTGGTGTTGATGCATGGTGATATAATGAAATCAACAGGATTATTATTATGTAATATTATTTTAAACAACTCTACTTCCTAAAACCATTTCCTAAAGTAATGTCTCATTTAGGCCTACTGGATAAGGCTGTTTAAGTTTCAAAGTTAGCTATATAGCACTTTTACATTTTTGCATTCTTGCATTGTTCATATTCCACAATGTATTGCAATGATCTCAGTAAAAACTGTAATTCCATATAGTGGAGGGAGACATGTAATCCCTTTATTGTTAATTGGAAATAAAAACATTATTTCAACTAATTTTCATGTGTGCTTTGTATTTTAGTAAGATACATGCTGTTCAGGCATGCCGTGTGAGTTGCTTTTTGTGTCAGAATAATGTAAAATTTCCTGACTTAGAGACTGTTGACAGCACACATTTTTTTGCTTCACTGTGTGGCTTTTCAATAGCTTTTATAATGGAAATATGCACTTGGTGTTTTTAACATTAACATTACATTTCTTTTAACATTTGACAAGCAAGACAGCTCAATAATGTCAATTTCACAACAGTGGACTAATCACGAGACAAGAATCACACTCCATTTCAAATACTGTTATAAACAAGGTTTTAAATCATATTTTACATTTGACAAGTTGCTGAAAGTAGTTGTTTCTGAAACTGAAACTCGGTGGATTATGGGATTGAATAAGTACACTTGATAATGCCCACTGTAATTTCTGACACCACTGGGTATAGTGACCAATTGTGGATGTAGTCATTGTACTTTTTCTAAACAAATGTTTGCTGCTACTTGTGAACTCTTTCTAAATTAATTAATGTTGCACATTGTCTGTATAAATTATCTTGATTTGTATGTATTGTCTATATAAATTATCGTAATATGTATGCAATTTATTGTGAATAATTTGATTAATTTAATCAGTTTATCATATAATTTATTTAATTAATTTGGTACACACTTTGTCATGCTAGTTATTTAAAAAAAACTTTTGCTACATTTGCATATTGTCAGATTTTTCTCTATACCTGTTGTCACTACATCTACACTTTATGAATGCAGATCTCCTGGTTGCCTTATATTCTTGCCCCATTTTTGAAAAGAATATTTCTTGTTTATCAAAACAGCATTCTGATATCACACTTTTAAACTATTTGTAGTGCTCCATCAAAATTGAAAGATAGATATCTATTTTTTAAATCTTCACACATTTTGTAACAGAAGCATTTCCTTAGCCCCACAGATTTTGTCTGATAAACTGGCTGACAAGTAAGTTATTTTATATGTGCCCCTTTTAAATGTAACAAGAAATAAGCATCATAGTGATAAAACAATGGCTTGTTATGTTTACATTTATCTGTTCTTGGTCAGATAAATGTAAACATTAATTCTATGATTTAATTAAATCTAATTTAATTTAAATAGCACTTTTTACAATGTTGCATTGTTGCAAAGCAGTTGTACATATGAAAAAATAAATAAAAGGGATCACAGAAACGGAAAACTGACATATATACAGTACATGATAATACATGATATTATTAAAAAGTTTGTTAGTACTAATACTAATTAGCAATACTGTAATGATATGGTTTATGAACAGCATGATAAACATGATGAATTCATAAATATTTTTAAAAAAAGAAAAGGCTTTCCAGTTTACATGAGAATTTGCCATTTGAAAGGAGTGAATTATAGAAAAAAAGAGACTTATAATACACATACAGAAATTACAATAATACCATACAGTGTATATTTGTAATGAATGATCAGAGGCATTCGGATCCATCTGCAGTTTTAGTTTTAAAAAGAGGTCAACAACAATAGCAATCACAATAGGCAGGCGGCAATCAATCAATAACGTGAGACAGGCAGAAAGTCAGAGGCAGGCAAAAAGCGATCACAAACCGGTAAACAGGAACAAAAGGGGCAGGCAGCAAAGAATCAAAATCCGTATAAACAATCCAAATCAGCACACAGTAGAACAGTCAGAAATAAACGCTCAGAATTGCAACCAGGGTAAACAAGGCTTCGCAATGATGAGATGTTTGTTTATATATGGTGAGTAGATGAGGATCAGGTGTGTGGCAGGAAGTAATCAGGAGATAGCAGAAGATTATGGGAAGTGTAGTTCTGGAAGCGGTTTCCAGTATTCTGGAGATGGCTCCCTCTGCTGCCGCGGTGGAGAGGGTGCTGGAGCCTCCACCGTAACAATATTAGTTTTTACAAAAATAAAATAGAAAATAAACAGTAAAAAAGTGAAGCCTATGGTTTGAATATATTGAATCTGTTACGGTGGCGGCTCCAGCCTCTCCTCCGCCACGCCACCAGAGGGAACCCTCACTGGAGTACTGAGCGGATTACCACGGACTCCATATCCCAGAATGCACTTACCTGGACTAATCACTTCCTGTTTCATCACCTGCGTCTCATTCATCACTTCCTATATAAACCGGACATTTTCAGTTATACATGGCAAAGTCTTGATTTGCACCGGCATCATTACTGAGCGTTTTCCCCTGTTTATTGTTGGTGTATTTCTTGTTTATGATTTGGATTGTCTCTCGTTGTCGATTGTTTGCTGCCTGCCTTTGTACCTTGGATTGTCTTACCATTTTGGATTGTTTGCTGCCTGTCTCGACCTATGCCTGCCTCAAGTTTACCCTTTTGCCTCACCTACGTTATACCTGTTTGCTGTTACTGATCTTGCCTGTTGATTGTGATATTAAAATACTGCAGATGGATCCGACCCAGTCTGACTCTTCGTTACACTATCCTGCAGTCTGTAACTTAACAAATTTTTAAATGTTCATTGATTTACAAATTTAAATTGATTTAAAACTGTCAGTTTGATTTCATGGAAAATGTAAGACAACAGAGGAATGTTTCAACATGGTGGTAACAAGATGGTGGTAACATATAACGTTACTGATTACAGCTCTTACATCAAATTGCTGGGAATTAAAGACAGAAACTGAAAGTAGTGTACCATTATGTCATTCAATGTAGCAAGTACTCTCTTCTTATGGGAAGTGTCCTTCCAGTTCCAGTTGACCTAATTAATTCTTACAATCCTTTGACAGATTAATAAAGCCATAAAACTGTGTGTATAGGCTAGATTAAAGAGATGGGTCTTTAATCTAGATTTCAAATGACAGAGTGTGGAACAGTGCTGGGAAGACTGAGAGTGTGATCCCAGAGTTTGGATGCTAAATGGGAAAATTAAAAAAAAATGTTTGTGGTTTTACAAACATTGGAAATGTGGCTTTCAAGTGACAAAACGATTGTTATCAATCTGATAACAATCTGTTAACAAATCATTTGTTATCAGATTGGTCATTAGTCAGATTTCTAACAGATGATTCTTAACCGATTAACAAATTTTAGTTACCTGCGTATTGACTGCAGTTTAGTCACAAAATCAGACTCAACAGTTTTTAAATAAATATAAAATTATAAATCAATATTGTTAGCTCTCCATTTTAATCCCAGAAAGTTACAATTTTTTTTACAGTTTTAACATGCCAGAGGAGAACTGGCCCTCCCAGTTGAGCCTGGTTTCTCCTAAGTATTTTTCTCTGTCTATACATCATTGGTGTTTTGGTTCCTTGCTACTGACATTTAACTTGGTCTAAGGTTTTTGCTTATTATTTATTGTTTTTGCTTATTATTTATTGCTTTTAGCATAATGATCTAACTACAATCCTTGCATACATGCGAGCCCCCCTGGGGCTCAAACCCACAACCTTTGCATTGTTAGCGCAATGCTCTACCAACTGAGCTACAGGAACACAGACCTAAAGACCTACAGTCCTAAAATCTTACTATTTAAAAATAGGGAAATAATAAACCTAGCAATTTCTTTGTCTCCCATTCTCTTTCATTATGCAATGTTCCGATATTTTATGGTGTTATTGCAAATCCCTTATACCCCTGTCCTATAAATTGTTATCTTTCTTCTAAGTGCCATCTCCTTGTAAGATGGAATGCATATCTTGCTTAATATGATAACTGTGTTCTATCATGTTAATTGCCTTAATGTCACATAGTCTCAGAAGTACACACTAATTTAGTTGGCTGTCTGAATACCCTCTCATAGACCAAAGAGAGGTACAAGCTTTCATACACAATGACAGAGATTTGTAATGCAGGTCCATTTGTTTAAATTTTCCAAAAGTCCAAATTTTCCCAACAATAATCTTAGTATCCCTAATTAGATTTATTAATATACATCTTATAAATAACAATAAAAACGTACAATAATGCCATGTATTCTGTTTTCTGTGTTGTACATGTTTGATAATTTTGCTGTTTTCTGTGTTTTATTTTCATTGTATGTAAAGCAGCTTTGAAACAATGCAATGTTGTAAAAAATGCTATATAAATAAAATAGAATTTAATTGATGGTGCATTGGAAAGCCTTTCTAAAACCTTATAAGGTTTTTTTACACAAATACCCTGTAGGAAGGTGCCTTCAGTTATAGATGCAGCCCATGTTTCACTTGACATTCACATCGACAATTACCAAGCTCATTCTGTATTTTTACCACGTCAGTCCCTACCCAGTACTCCTAATCTAACATCCAAGTTTACGACATACACTTACGACTGCTCCGTCCCACTACTTCAATTAACGCTCCCTGCTACCCTATCCCACTCCACACTTCCTGGAGCATGTCTGAAGTGTTAGCAACACACTCCAATTTGATTGCTTGTTGAAGGGAAGAACTTCATGACACAGTCACATCATGTCACATCAACAAGAATCACCATATTTGAAAACACTTGCTCTTAACTCATATTGTATTCATCAGTGATTTATTTCTAGGAGAGGGCACAAGTATTTCATGTATTTTTTTTACAAAATTTTAGCAAGGCATCAATAAGGACTTCATTAAGATGGCCGTAATTACCAGTCCTGCCATAAGTTTTTGATCTTATTGCAGTTCTCTAAAATACATCTGAAATGTCAAGACAGAAACTGTGTTATTAAAAGATTCTGGTAGTCAAGGCAATTCTAACTTGCTTTCTAAAACTTGCAAGAGTTCTCCTGCCAAAGTAATATTCAGCAAACAACAGTTAAATTAATTAGCCTAAAAAATAATAGGCATTTATTATGAGCACAATAAAGCACATCTTTTCACATAAACCCTAAAATGAGGATGTTCCCAGTCTGAAAAGGGCTGACAATGTGATATTAGAAAGAGCAAAGTCAGCAGACAACTTTATAAGCCCTTATAGCCATGGTGTAATAACCTGTGTTTTTTCCAGAAAAGTATCAGCTGTCATTTGAAGGGGACTCTGACACTTCCCTACATTTAAAAACTGTAGGGCTGTATGGCTCTTTAGAAACACAGCAGATTGTGCAGCTCAGTGTTTGGGACTTTAGTAGTGAGTGAAAAACAAATCTTAATAAATAAAAGGCTGTTTCAAAGACTGAAGCTAGATTTGCATTTCCTAAATAAAATACAGAGGCAGCAAAAGAATACTGTTAAAGATAAATGAAGCTTTTAGGATTTAGTTTTGTACACATGAAATCCTGTATTACAGCAGCTTTACTGTTAAGACTAAATAGTGATGTCTCTGCATAGTGGCAGATCCACAAGATGCGTCCAAGTTGCAGAAAACGCATAGCCTGTCTATTAATTTATCTGAAGAGATGTTCACATGAATACTAAGAAACATGCCAAGGAAAGCTTTGTTTTAGCTTCATACAGCACACCCACAAACCGTTGGCTAAACTTTTGGTGCATAAGGCTTACAAAATTGGAAACAATTCAGAAATGTCCAAAACGTCATCTGAATGGTTGAATGGTTCTACAGGATTTCTGGGCTTGTATGTCATGTCTTTTCACTGTCAAGTCGTCTTGTTTACAACTGTGACAACAAGTGCTTATCAGGATCAACTAGACATTGGATTTTTTAAAGTATGTGAAGTTTATGGCATAATCGATAAAGAAAACATCAAAGAGTTTGCTTGAGGCCCAATGATTAATGGTTGCATGCAGGTTTATTATTGTAAGTACATTCACTTTAAATTGTCATGCTCCTAATCATGCTGCTGAATAAAACAAATTGGTGATTGGTTGCTTTACATGTCAGTCTGACAGTCTTTAGGTGTACCATGGCCAATTACAGCTGTCTGGAACTTGTGCCATCAGTTTGAAGGTCTGGCTGCATGAAACCAAGGAGGCATGAAAGCAAGCATGAAACAAAAAACTAAAGGGCAAACATGATTGGTTGTAATGCCACATAAAAACAATGAAATGCAAGAATAACATCATTGCATCATGAGAATAAAGTTAAATTATAAGAATTAAGATAGTGTTGTAAAAATAGTCAATAGTCAAATGTTTTGAAAATTATGAAAATAAAGTGTAGGATTATTATGTGAATCAAGTTGTAGCCTTACTTGAAAAAAATACATTTTTATGAGAATAAATTAAATTAGCAGAATAAAGGCATAGCATTTTGTGAAAGAATCACAGAATGCAGCTGTTTCCGTCTGAAAAGTGATCTGTGGGATTTAGCAACAAAAAAATCCTTGGTCTTCTGGTAAATCAGCATAGAGTTATAATTACTATCCGACACTGCAGCATTTGTGCGGAAAAATTGAATTTATTCAGGAGAAAAAACAGCCAGACATTGAGGAAATTGCCTCTTTTGTGCAATTCGAAATGGTAACCAGAGGTCAACATCATGGATATTGATAGCTTAATCTGCGTGTCATGCTAAGAAGATATGTTGTTTCTCAAGAGACTATGAGAATGATAATCCAAGTAATTGACTCTGAAGAAGTAGAACACCAGCATGTGTGATGTCTTGCCTTATTCAAAATGTTTCAACTTTATTCTGGTAATACTGACATCATTTAATTTTGACTTTATTCTCTTATAGATTTTTTTTTACATTGCAATAAAACCCCATCATAAAGACTAAAGAACCAAAAATAAAACAAGATTAACTAACAAGTACTAAAGAATAAACTACCCAAAAATTAAAACAGGAAACTTTTGTGACATAACATAAAATAAATAAAGACATGTTTGTGACTGTTTGTTTACATGTGCCCCCATAATGTTATTATTTCCAATTATTTTAGATTATTCAGTAGAAATTGTGTTTATTTTTTACCCCAATACACTGCACAAATAATGAACTTGGACAAAATTATTTATTTAGATAAAATGCAAAACACCCTTCTATGGATTCTAAAGTACATCCCCCATTTGCTAGGTGATACAGAGGCACTCAGTTCCGGGATCAGGAGGCACATGACTTGCTGTAGATACGCAGGAAAACTACGTCCTTACAACAGAAGTCTTAATTAAAATAAGTATGATTTCTGTTCTCTCCTGTTCCTGTAGCTTAACTGGTAGAGCATTGAGTTAGCAGCGCAAAGGTTGTTGGTTCAATTCCCAGGATATACATGTACTATGTACTAGACACAGGTTATATAAGAGAAACAAGGTTGAAATAGGGTTAAAAATAGCAAATGACTGTGAGAGAGATCTTTTGTGTCACAGCTCTTATGAAAGGTAGTGAAACATACAAGCCCCAAAGGCCCCAGGTGTTGCTGTGAGGGAGTTGTTGCCTACATTCTCTTCATTAACTGAGACAAAAACAATTTTCTAACAAATTTTAACTAAAGCATACTGTTTGCCATCTTAAGAGAGAGTCTGCTTAGTGTCTTCTTTACCTGCTCTCTCTCACGAGTGACTGAGAGCTAGAGTACCTCAGCGCAATCTCCTGCAACAAGGAACTTGATGCTGCATATCAAAGATGACCTGGGTTTAGTGAAATCCACTCAAGAGTCTCCCTTGGCACCCAAGTGCCTGGAGCATGCTCAGATGGTCTGGAAAGGATGTGTCAAATGGGTGAGACAGAGATTGTAGCACTGAAATATTGTCTTGTATCCTTAAAGTACAGGCGTTAACTGACATAATAATTGTGTTATGTATTTATTTAAACAGACACATATAATGAAATCGGGCATTGACTTTGATTGGTCAGTGAATCCCAAAGTGTGCATTTGATTTGTTTACCCAAGCTTAATTATGTCTATGCCATAATACGTTCTGTCATTTAGTGTATATATAAAATAACAAATCCACATTGTTAAGCTTTTGCCTAGGCCCCCCTTGGTGCAATGTGTTTTGAATATTTGAGGATTAATGAACATGACAAACAAATGTGGTAACGTTTTTTTTGGCAACATAAGCAGGGACTGCAACATTATCTTACTAAAGATGTGAGGGATAAATCAAATATATACACTATCTGTTACGGAGAAGACCGCCACTCCGCCTCCTCCATGTCGCCAGAGGGAGCCATCACCAGAGTATTAGTTCCCATTTGAACTACATTTCCCATGAGCCCGTGCCCAGGACTGATTACTTCCTGTTTGTAACACCTGTTCCCAATCAAGCTGGCTATATAAACCCCAGACTCTGTAAAACTCATTGCGCTGTCTTGTTTTGCCTAGTCAAACATTTCAGAGCATTTTCTGGTTATTGTTTGGATTGTCTATTGTGTATTGATTGTATGCTGCCTCCCTTTTTAACTCTTGCTTTGGATTACGTTTTTGATTGATATCTACCTGCCCTGACCTCTACCTGTACTATCGTTTTGATTTTGACATTTTCTCATTGCTCTGTTTGCCGGTATATGACCTATTGCCTGTTCTGATTAATAAAAGCTGCACATGGATCCACACGTCCCAGAGCCTCAGTTACACCATCATAGTTACTCAGTTAATTAGATCACAAAATAACAGCCTGGTCCTAATGCACTGTATATCCCAACATTCAGTTTTTAAAATGTATCTTTATTTTGTTACAGTTGATTTTTATTTAATAAATTTTCCCTTATTGTTTATTTTCATTGTCCTGTTAGGTGTAAGATACAGTCACACTCAACATTTTATTAATTTTGGGCAGCAAACGTAATAATATTTTCTATAATATTTTGACTAGGGCTGTCAATTGATTACAAATTTTAATCAGGTTAGTTGCATATGCTATTGCTACCACTCACTTTGATATTGTAATGTCAAAATGTTTTATTTGAATATCTCTATTTCCATTTTCCACAACATACTTCATCGGATTAGTAAATTGATAGAGTTTGGCTGAGGTACTTCAACATTAAAGGTACTATTGTTACTGTACTTTGCTTTGTGTTCCTAGTTGAGGAAGAACTGCCATATCCTTGAAAAGTACACCTTGTCCTAACCAGATGCGATCAGATTCCAGCTACACATCTGTCCACACCAGATGCAAGACAACAAAATCTATCAAAAATAACAACCAATCAGAGGAGCCTGTAGGTTGTGCTTTCTTCACAAGTGCACTTTTTTTTGCATAGAAAATGGGTAAATCAAAGTAATGCATAAAAAAATACCTTATTAAAAACACATAGTGCCTGGTTTCACAGTGTTTCTTCAGACACAATTCTTAGAATTGAATCCAGGACAAAAACTCTTGACATAGAAAGTTAACCATCTGGTTAACATGCAATGTTAGAAAAGAATGCCTGTTTACACAGTAAGCTAATTTTTTAAGGATGTGCATAATCACATCAGGGTGGGATTAAATATTTGGTTGATACATTTCAGTGCAGATGGATTGTGAACCAGTCCCATTAAGAACACTTTGCAAATGTGGCAGAATTGGTTTGTATTGAGTGACACCTGCAACCGCCAATCATTGGCAGTTGGCCACTTATTAACTGGTTTGTAGTGCATGTCTAACCTGACCACAACTCCTGTGTTTCCGTATGTGCTGGTGTAATAGCTTGTAGTAGTTTGGCCTGAATTTAGATTTTTCTTGTCCATTTATCCGCACATACATCGACTGCTCAACCATGACTCCCAGTTAATCTGTTTTGGATATGCACTGTGGAATACTTTTAAAGGATTATATTTTTGGTGGGATATTCTTTGTTTGGAAAGTAAATTCTCCCTTTCGGTGCTTGTGGCATTAGTGTGGTGATTGCATGTATCTTGTACCTGCTGTGTTTTCTCACAGTGTTAGCTTGCTGTGTTAAAACCTTATCTTGAGTTTAGGAAGTAGTGTGGTTTTGCATACATGATTGTATGTATGTATTTATATGTATATATATTTATTATCCAGGGGACCTATTGTTAAATTAATTAAATGTATTAAGGTCTTGAAGTACCCTTATTTGGAATGTGGGAAATTTATGCATTTTAATTTTTATATCTGAAAATAAGGTGTTTTTTATGCTGCGTCCGTCTCATGCCCTAATTGAAGAAGTGAGCATGTGTGACCTGGGATCCTGGGGTTTTATGGACAGTATTTATATTGTATACTTTCCCTGGTATCGCAACAATATAGTGCAGTCTATATGCACCATAAAGACAAAATATTATGTTAGCATTTTGTTAGGTATTGATAGCAGGGCTGCAGCAATCCTTTATTTCTATAGGAGAGACCATTTATCCAAATCTGGGGGTAATGCTCTTTGTTTGCTTTAACTTTATTGGTAAGTGATGGTGAGCATTGATACATTTATTGTTCCTACCCCCTTTTCTGTAAATCCTCTGCAGGTTGGTTCCAGCTCATCTACAACTGAACAATTAGTTTTGTGCCTAGGGACAAAAAGTGTACAAAATTTTATGGTCGGCCAGGTATTAACATTAACACATAGTCAAACGAGGCCTAGATGTGGGCTTGCTTTTCACCACTGACCAAGCATTCTTGCTGTTTGATCAACTTTCTTTGGCTATAGAACAGGGATTAAAATAAAATTATTTGTGCATTGCATCATTTGTATGGTACAAAATATGTGGCTTTCCTGGAAAAAGTTAAACAACAGTCACCTGTACCCATAGAGGTCACATTCAAACATTTATTTCCAAACCCAAAGAGATGCAGAAATGTGATATGGGGATCCATCCATAATTTTAAAGTTGGTCCCAAACTCATACAGAACTGAGAAAATATTGTAAATGTGCTATCTGTAACCAAATTGGACCATCTATTATTTTAAAGCTAGACCAGGACCTGGCTGGGAGACACAGACCCATCAGCACAAATTTCACAGCTTTCTATTAAAAATCTCATCTAGAAGTTGTAAAATTTAAAATTTGTGTCTTACCTAATATAACGTTAGTAGCCCTCTCCTCTGCACCTGACTGTGAAGCAATCTATCTTTCTCCTAATCAAGAAACATTCATGTTATTCCTTTCTTGCTTACTAAAGGAGCATGCCTAATTCATGCTTCAAAAGTCCACTTGCTGCAGAGTGATGGATGACAAACATGACTTTACATGACTTTTTTTTGCATTTTGATTATTACAAGAGCCGGGTCAGGTGCCAGGTCCTTGGGTTATGGGGACCCATGTAGAACGTCTTGGTTACATATGTAACCCCCGTTCCCTGAAGGAGGGAACGTTACGTCAACTGACTGACGTATGGGGTCTTGCTTGAGAGCCCTATCATCTTCGCGTAGTAAAAAATCGCACCAATGAGCATCGGCCCGAGAGGAGAGAGCCAATGAGCATTTGGGCAAAGCGCAGCGCGTCGGCTCACGCCNNNNGCGGGGTGTATAAAGCCGGCCGGCACTCGCTTTCATTCAGGTTCTTGCTGAGGAGCCGAGATGTGTCCCGGCCATTCAGCGGTGAGTCAGGCTCGCGGCAGGGGGACGTAGGGGCAGACCGAAGGCATACTATCACAAGTGCTGGGCCTGGCGTGAGGCTCCTCCGCCGAGCCTGTTTGCTGATAGGGTGCCTGGAGGAATCACAACGCAGGGTTCACCATCAGGGAAACCACATGCGAGGGAACAAACTGCCTAATTCCCGCTGATGCCAGGGGGGAGGCAAA
>JAZGTJ010016688.1:0-12517 GCA_036877575.1 Botia almorhae
GTCTTCCGTTCCAGAGGGGTAGTACATTTTCAGATTTTGATGAAAGATTATGAGGGTGCATTAATAAAAAAATGACATGCGTGGATATATTATTTATAATAAACACGGCAAAATTTCTTAGAATAGTATATTTTGTTTTGGTGGTGACTTTAATAACCTTCTATGTCCTTTGGTCCAGTGACAGATCCTGTCGAGAAACAGGACGACAGGGTGTTTAACATCATAATAGAAGAGGAAGCGACTCACGCGCCACCACCAGCTCACAAGAGGAAAACGCAGATGAGAGACCAACTGGAGACCTGTAAGGATCCAGCACACACAATCAGAGACATCACCGGCTGTACATCTGTACACACAAGTAAGCATGTGGTTTGGGAATTCGAGAACCATAGTTACAATAATAGATTGAATGATTTAAAGGAGATATGTTTCCATGACATGTTCTAGAATTTTCCCAACAGTGTGGACAGTTTTTTTTGAGAGTCATCAAAACCTTGCCAGTCTCTTGTCATGTCTTGTATGAAGACGACTGAAGGCAATATTTGGTGACCTTTGAAAAGTGTATTTTTTCATTTGTTTTGTTGAAATCTACAAATTATCTACTTTTTCATAAGTGGCTCTTAACGTCAGTAAATGCAATAAGAACTGTGTTCTAATTATCTTAATTTCCCTCCCAAATTTTCCTATTAAGGAAAATAAATTGCTACGTTGAATCAGAATGAAATCCATAATTGTTCCTCTTTTATAAACATGCACAAACAAATTGTGACTGGAGAGTGTGGACGCATTAAAACATTCCCATGTACACACACAGACACACACACACACAGACAAACACACACACACACACAGACAAACACACACACACCAAATGCTCCATTTGCAACCGCATTATCGAGATTTCTCAGACTGTATCAGCTGGTCCCTGTTTAGAAGATGTACCTGTTGCTTTCACAAATGAGTGTCAGGCGCAGACAGGAAGTGCTGAATGGAGATTAGCCACAGGGGGCCTGATGACTGTCAATTTATGCATTTCCTACCATCTTGCATACATTTTCTAACTCTGAAATGAGCACCTGCCTGGCATGCAATTCCACAGATGCTTCCACTGGGCGTGAGTAAAACTTTAGCAATTATACATATTTGCCAGGAATAGATGGAGAATTGATTAAGAGAGAGTCTTGTTTTGGGTGCTTTTTAGTTTAGAAAAGTATGTTCTAAATTAATTACCTCCTGATTCTCTTAGTGTCATTGAAGAGATTATAGATACTTAAATGAAATGCGATACTTGCTTGAAATCGTTACATTTTCTTCTGAATATGAAAAAATACAGTTTATTGTAGTGTGTGCTTATTTTACAGTAGCATCCCAGGTGAGATCAATCGTGATGAGCAGAATGAGATGATCCCTACTGTACAGGATTCAGAAATCAGCCTTCTAAAGCCAGGAAAACTTATGATGGAATATGCATGCATGCATGCATGCATGCACACGCCCCACACACACACGCAAACACACTGTACCTCTAGCTCTCTTCATGTTATTGCTGTTGTTAGTTTGTATAGTCTCTGTGCCTTTGGATATAGATGAGATTTCTCAATTTGGTGATGGTTCCCGTGAGCTGATTTTCAAGTCCAGTTGCTATAGTGCCATTCCAATCACCATGGGTGACTGCAGCCCAGTCATCAGCTGGGTTTTCCTTTCTGAACCAAAGTGTCCTTCACAGTACAGAGAGACACTTGACACACCTGTTGAGCAGGCTAGGGTAACACACACATTTATAAATGGATAGATATCCAAATATCTATGTTTCATAGACTTCTATTGTTTTTATACACAGCTAGTAATAAACTCTATAACCTAACACACTGGCTTTCCTGTAGCTCAGTGGTTAGAGCATGGCGTTAACAACGCCAAGGTCATGGGTTCGATCCCAGGGATTGCACATACTCAATGTATAGTGATCAATGTGTAGTATAATGCAATGTAAGTCGCTTTGGATAAAAGCGTCTGCCGAATGCCTAAATGTAAATGTAAAAAAAAAACCTAACAATAAACCTATTGCATTTTACACATTTTAAAATAAAATTTTATTTACTGTATTTGTAGTGTTGTTAGAAATGAAGACATTCCCAAATAGAGGTTTTGCTCAGATTTGTCAGGTTTTGGTCACTTTTGTTATGTAAACATACTGTATTTCTGTAATGGACCTGTAATGGTTAAATATGACCTTTTGGAAATGACGCAATAATAGTTTTTAAAAAAACGAAAAATAATTTGTGTTGTTTGATAAGACAGTCGTTACTGCTAGTGCTTTTCACCCGATGGACAATAAAATGAAAATTAAATTTACTTCTGTAATGAAAATCATTACTTTTGTGACATTTCTGGACAGTAGAAAAACATGGAGATTAAAGCATGGATTCTTTCTGATCTGGGTGAAAACAATAAATTTAAATGTGTTAATATTTGCTATTCTGAGGATTCCGGTATTATTCTTTAGTCTTATCTGTAAACACAAACATTCGCTTTTGTGTGAATTACGAAATCCACCAACATAACGCACAGTTTTCCTATGAACAATTTCCTATGATTAATATCCTCTGTTATTTGCCTGACCTCCCCTGAGTTAAACACACAATCCTAGAATACTGTACCAAGAATAGACTGGCTGTTTTATCATACTGTGAGATCAGTAGAATGAGTCTTCATCTTTTGTCTGGTGTCTTTCTGGTGTGTTTCTTGTGATGGCACAGAGTTATACAGATGATACAGGGCCAGCTGAAGGCCCGTCACCCTGGAGTCTACGTGCTCACGTTTGATAACTCTTTCTTTAGGTACAGTACCACACAGGTTATATTAACACACTCGGTGAGCCTGTGGCTTTGTGTTCCATCCATTCAGAAAAATCTGCTTTTCCACAGATTGCATATTGCTGATGTTTACTGTTGCGTCACATGAATAAAAATATACCTCAATGAAGTAACATTTAATTTAATGTAATTCCCTCTTTCTCTGCGAGAGATAAATTACGAGCCTTGAGTGGCAAATGCTGCTGTATTGTGTGTTGAAATTGCTTTGAATTATGTCCATTATTTATAGAGACAGAATCAGGGAGCCTCAGTTCCTTCCTCGTGTGTTTTCGCAGACTTCTCTCCCAAGAAGGTCAGCTGTCACCTGACCATTGGGAAGCCAATAATCTATGATGAAAGTGATTTCCTGTAGATGTCTCGTGCAGCACCCTTGTGTATAAACTTTGTTTGTTTCATCCGTTTTATCTCAAACCTGTTTCAGCGTGGCATTAATTTCACATTCCATTGAGTTTAATGGGTTAATTTAGTATAGTTGAGTTAGTGTCAGTAATCAGTAATACTGATTCAAGGTAATATGGCTAAAGGCCTGAGCATTCCTGGTAATCAAATTGTGAGACAATCACAAAAACAGGTTTAAAAGAAGGAAACAATTGTTTTCATTCAGTCATTTTTTATCTCTGTTTTTGCATGATACTAAAACACATCCCAGTACACTTTAATAGACTGCACTGGAATCTCTGAGAAAAATCACAGAAGAAGGGTGTTAAATATCTAAACTCGGAACTTAAATAAGGTATATATGCAATATGTGTCTTGCATCTGTCTGACTCTGTTTAGTCTGACTAGAGTGACTGGTTCATCCATCACATCATATAAGTTTATCAGTTTTTTTTTTTACTCTTTTCGGTAAGCCCTCACTGACAAGATTAGAGTATCTTTGGGAAATCAGCTATTCAAACAACTGTGTGTTGAATACATAGTTTAATAATGATCTTGTTTTTGGTGTTGATTGAAACACAATGTCACATACTTTGTATTCATTTAGCACTTGTGCATAGTGCCATTTTACAAATAGAACACCAATATCATGATTTCTATGTGATAAAATTGGACTCGATGTGACAGTTCCTGGAATCTCACTCAGAATGTTTCTCTGCTAAATCATCTTTGACGCATCATACTTTAGGCACTAAACTTTATTAAAATGCTTTTTCCTGAAAAAACACTACCACTGTTAGCTGTGGATTTAATGAACCGACCTGCACTTTATTCTTTATTTTTGAATCTCTCTGAAAGCAAGTATGCAAGAGACAAATATTCAGGGTTAGGGTTCATTTATAATTTACTCGGTGACAAAGCAAACCAGACTGCTGCTCGGTTGAGAATCTGTTTATATATTTATAAGACACCTCAAGCTCGTTTTTGCCAGTTGCCTTTGTGCAATTTGTAATATTTTCTTAAAAGGTCTTGTACTTGTTGCGGTGTCAAATAGCTTTTTAAATAGGTGAATTCTTTTGAAGTAACTTTAAAAGTGTTCAGGAAACTGCGAATCATTTTCTGAATGCCGCTGACATTTTTTCATCTTTGCAGTCACGGCGCAGTGCTTACAAATTCAAGCGTTTTTAAATGTAATAAAGTTTGTTCGTTCAGTTTATTTTTATTATAATTATTCAATGAGTGTAAAATCTTTGCCTCATCAGACTGAAGCCTGTCAGATTTTGCGGTGTAATGTATTCTTGAATGAGGTACAGGAGAGGTAAGACTGTCAGTCCACTGATCTCCTAATACATCTATATAGTACTGTCAGTTTTGACCACATTTACAGAGTTTGACATATACAGCTGAGCTCTACGTTTGTGTTTGTACAGTCACTTGTTTATCAAATCCTTTGTCAACAATATGTACAGTTGATTTCAAAGTCATTTTTGGGGCTCTTATTTTGCTTGATCGCTAATTTACCTTCCACCATACTTTTCAGGAAAGCTTTACAAAATTCACCGAATTGTGCTTCACAAGTGTTTGCCTCTAGCAATCTGGGCTGAATAAGGTACGCATGCAACCCTCTGTTTCCTCCAATATGTGGTTAGTGCTTGGGGAGTCACAATCTGCTCACTAGATTAACAGTAACCCATACTTGTGCTCAGATATTTTTGAGTTGTTTACCTGCAAATGTTTTTTCCAAAATGTCTTAGGTACACAATCAAAATCGTAGTGATAAAACGTGCATTTACATAAAGGAAATACAAGTTTAATACAAAAGTTTAGTACTACAGAAGTACATTATGGGACTTAAAACAGCCTTATAAGAATGTCAATACTGACTTACACGTAGCAATTTATTAACTGTGACAGAAACAGGTTATTGTTTGGTCTGAGAAAGTGTAAACAAAACCTAGTGAGGTAAAGGGGAGAAAGAAATGACAACAAATTACAACGTGCCTCCATTACCCACCTCTGCTACAGATCTCATTTAATTGCGGTGCATAGATGATGCTCTCTCTCTCTCTCTCTCTCTCCCGGGATTCGTCGGTCTATAAAGCTTTTCATCATACAGCTGTTCTTGTATTGTTCGTGTGACTCGACTGAAGAGATGCGCTGGTTTGTGCGTGGCATCCTCTGCTTGACGTGTTTTACAACCGTGAGTATGCATCAATTAACTTGTGGATTACGTATGTTTAATGTGAAAACCCACATTAAAGAGGCAAAGATTCATACAAGCGACTAATGCATTTAATAACTAAATACACGTGCATTGTAAATGCGAAAATGTATGCGTATTCATATTTTTCATTGAAACGCATTGAGCTTGTTTTGTGATGAGGTTTTGCGTACGATTGATCGGTAGTTTGCGGTTCAGCTTACTAATTAAACTGAATGATTGTAAGATGTTTAAGCAGTTTTTAAGTCATTATATACTGTACATGCCAGGCTGTGTATTGTGTTATTTCCTTTATTACTTGAATTAACTTTTAATTGTTTTAGCTAGTTGCGTTGTTTGCGCTGCGCGGTAACTTGCATTTATGAATGATTGTCTTATTTCATTTTTTAACGATTAAATGTAGTTTCTCTCATGCGCATATTTAAAGGTGCTATAAAATATATAGAAATATCGCGGATAAAATTTCCGATGTCTTGCCACATGTCAAGCGTGGCTGTGACAGCTCTGAGAAACTCAGAGAAATTCACCTAAAAAGATTTAGAGGAGTGGTTTGTTTTTACCTGCTTGTAACACAATTACTATGAACTGTCTATTTGTTGCTGAGCTTAATGAGAGAATGATCTTTATTGATAAGGTGGTGCGTGTCTATGTTCAATAATGGCTTGGTTTGGATTAACCCCTTATCTTCTCCTAAAATGGACTTCTTTATTATCTTTAAACCCCCTACGATGGTCTTTAAAATAATAACAGCAATTAAGAAATGAAAGTATTATTTTCCCCTAGTTTATTTTTTTATTATTTTAAAGACTTATATTATATTATTCTCTCAATTATTATTTTAAAGACTAGAATTGTAGAATCTATAACAGTAACGGAAACTTATTAAAATGAAGATGTTTATAATGAATTTTCATTAAATTAGAAATTGAAGTATCAACCTGACCTATTAATGTCAAAGGCGATATGTGTTATTGGGTCTGTGAAAACAGCCTGTTTTTGTCATTCTTTGTCATAATGATGGTGTCCGAGAAACTGCACTTTTTTCCAGACCCTAAACAGAATATGAGTGTTATATTATGATATAATATTGATCTCTGCAGCTGCTGAGTCACCTGTACCTTCACTCACCTTAACTGTACATACAGTAACACTTTCAACAGCTATTCTTGTCATTCCATTGACATTTTTTGTTTCTGTTGTTTTCAATGTCCAATCATTTTAGTAATGGATATGTTTTATTAATTAAATGAGATATTTTAGCCAGATCAGCACATTGAACTTTGTGTTTCCATCAGTGTTACCTGATGGTCCAACCGTTCCTCAGCTGCGTCTCACTCTGGGTTCTATCATCTCCAAAACTCCAGATCTAATGGAACAGAAATTGCAACACTTCAGAAGATAGAGTGACTGCTGCTGTGTCTGTTAGAAAAGAGAGACACACACTTCTGTGGACTCTTACATTTTCCTTTCCTAACTCGGATTTGAGTCAAATGACTTCAGATACTCCAGAGTTTGGCCACATCTCTAATTTAACCTTCTCCAGTAAATAGCTTTGTCTCCCCTGATGTCTTTAGATATTCAAGAAAAGGATGACATTTCAGTCCATTCTCTCTCTCTTTCTCTCTCTCTCTCTCTCTCTCTCTCTCTGTCTATCTCTCTGTTTGCTGAGCATTTGTTATTCTATTATGGGGTAAAGGGTAGCAGTTGAGCCCCTGCTGATATTGTAGATATAATATAATCACTATAGAGATCATCTATGTATGTATATAGGTATAATAGATATATAAATCATTCATATTTTGTCACAGAACAGACACTAGTGAAATGTGTGGGACTTTCTTGTGGTGCTATGAGGCAACCTTTAGTATTAGTCACATGGCATTTACAGCTCAACAAGGAGAAGTTTAGCGTCTGGAACAGTCACAAATAAAGAGGTTGTTTACTGACTTTCATTGGCCAGACACGCTAATTAATAATGAGTTATTATAGATCTCAGTGGCTTGATAAATGGCTTTTTGTTTAAAAATAAACATCCATTACATGCAGGAACAGGAAAGTGCAGGCGTGTGAGAGCCGAAACTTCAGTATTATTATCTCCAGCTTTCTTACTCTCCAAAATTAAATACGCATTAAAGTTGGTGTGCATTTGCGTACTTGAGCGTATTTCCTCGGCAACCGCACCAAAACCCAATATGATAAAAGGCCCCTGCGGGTTGAACAGGTGGGCCCCGTTTTTGGATGCAGAGCAGTTAATGGATCTGTGAGCTATCCTGTAGAACAGAGATGAATGTTCTGCAGTAAGGATTGACAACATAATAAGATTTCTGGATATGAGATGGGCAGTCTGATGTGTTTGATATAGCACAGGTGGTTTTAGTATTTTCTTGTTCTGACTCCAACATCCTCTCCCTCGCTCCATCTTCTGAAAACTACGGGGTCATATTAGTTCTTAGGAATTCATTATTGAAATGTGACTTTAAAATGAGTTGGTTGGTGTATTCATTTTTTTAAATTGTGTTCTGTGAGTCATATTGGTAGTTTTTTAGATGTTTTTTTGATGATTTTTTCTTGGTTATAAGAATTTTATGTTTTATAATATGTTCCACTAACAACTGAACTACTACATTACTGCAAGAATGTTTCTGAGAAAACGTTTGGAGAATGTTAGCCAATGTTCTGAGAATGTTTCCTATAAGCCCTTATCTTGTTGAAAAAGTCTCAAAGCAACTAGACAATGTTTTGTAAAATGGGTGAAAAAAATCTTGGGACTGAGCTGCTTTGATTTGAACCTGTAAGCAACCACACAGCAACGTGCTAAAAACTTTTAGAGGACCCATTGCCTGGTTGTAAAGCTGGGGCTGAAGAAATACTTACAGAGGTTGTAGAAACACAGAACTGTTGGGTAAATATCTGCAGTGTGCAGCTCTCAAATCCACTGAATTTGATTGGTAAGTGATTTCAAAGTAACAGTATGAATGCATTAATGGATTCTCTTTATTTCATGAACAGAAAATCAAAAGCATTAGTGACAAACCAGCAGCTCTTATCTCTCCGTTTTACACTAATCATAGCAATTGTGGCTGTGAGCGTGGCAGGAATACATGAAACATGCAGGTCAAGTTTACTGCGCATCAGCAGCAAATGTAAACGACCCTGGAACATGACGCTAGTGTGCAAACGTGTGTTTTGTTTAATATAGTGGGTATAAAACTTTATGAATGGTGAAGCTTTATGAACTAGTGTAAAATGTTGCTGATTATTTATAAATAAAGTTTTCTCAGAATGAATCTACAAGCGCCAGCATTATTGTGACCAATATCCTGAACAGATATTTGCTTAATATCATATTCATGTTTACAGCCAGGGTTAGCTTCCAACGAGGCAAAACATAAAGTAACAAGCACCTATACAGGAGGCAATCTCACAAATTTTCTAGCTTTCTGTCAGTAAAGGTTTTAGTTTCTTTTATGGACACTAACGTCACATTCACCTTTTTTAAGCACATTTTCTGTTTTATTAGCAGAATCCGGTGAAATATATCAGGTGAGGTGAGGAACGTGTTTACACACCTTCACTGATTCAGCTGCAGTAAGCCAATAAATCATTGGTTGTTGCTAGGGTGCTGGGGTGGTTGCTTACTGGCCTAGGTCGATGGCCTCCGTCCTCTCCAGAGGTTCGTCCTACAGTGTGAGTCTATAGAATTTTAGCTTATGGCGTCTTTGTTTAAATTGGATAAGTCTGATTACTTTGAAAAGTATTAAGGCATTTCATAACAAGTGTCACATGACCAAAGCTTTTAATGACTTTGTTTAGGGGCAGACAGCATGATAAATAAGCAGGAGTCACACTTAAATAGATTTATAAATAAAACAGCACATTCGTATATCCAATTAAGGTGGTTTAGCTTACGCATGTAAAGTGCTTTTAGAAAAGTACAGTATTATACTCTTAAGACTTTATTTCAAAATGCAACTTCCCTAAAACTCCTTTTTTAAAGAACAAGGCTGCAAGGTGCTTTTTACATCCTTCAAGCACATCTTTGCAACATAATAACTTTACTGTTATCTAACTGCAACTTCTAACCTCTTAGAAATAACTGAATTTTGTTAAGAACAGTTTCTGGATAATGAATGAGAGACAATAACATCCTTCAGAAGCTCCAATCTAGATCAATAACTTCATCGACCCTTTTGCATTTTGATAAGTTTTGTAATGCGCTAGCATGTGAAATCAAGCTCGTGTAGCAGGAGGCATTTGGGCACACTTGACCAGAGTACATTAGTCATCAGCCTTCCATTGTTAAGTGGATTCACTTGTGCCCTTCTTAGTGTTCATGATAGACTGATCCCATCAGGGAACTGGAAAGCGTGGATCTACCTGATGATGCAAAAAGATACATTGTGTGTTTAATAATGTTGCTTTGTGCATGCGCGCACTTTATATTGTTTAATTTTTATTAAATAATGCACAGTGGGGGTGGAGGGTAGACAAAATATTCATCTGCTGTTCTGTCGTGTAATCTGTTTTTTTGAACTTTTAGTGTTTCTGAACAAAGTGTCTCAGAATTTTCAACTAATGTTTAGAGCTGTTTCTTCAAACTGTCTTTAATCAGACTTCCAGAGACCTGGAGATTGTGTTTCATTTAATCCGTCTCTGACTGAATCGTTTCTAAGAGCTCTCTGCTGCTTCTCATCATGAATAGAAGTATTAGATTGATTAGTACGGCCATGGTCTGATTCGTGAAAACAGGAACTCCTTTAGGATGAGATCTTTGATCCTAAGTGTTGGTGCTTTGGTTCAAAGCAGGAATCAATGAAGCCATGAACTCAAAGTCATCTGAAGAAGACATCTCCGCAATGGTCTTCTTCTGCCAGCTTCATTTTAAAATCTTTTTTTTTCAGCTCTGATTTTCTCTGGATTTGTAAACTCTGTTTGTTCTGCTAATCATCACCAGTTCTTGTAATGAGTGAGATGGAATATACAAGGGTGGCAATTCAAAGAGTTTATGGAAATATTTAGTTTTTTAGAACAATTTGTGTTTATATGGTGGTTTTTTTTTCAATTTCAGTTCATTTATGCCTTAGCCCTTTTTAATATATAGAATTTGTCTTTGTCCGCCACCTTCTGTCCAACCCTTGATCGCTGTATCATATCCACTAGTAAAAACAATGTTTGGTCATATTTAGGAGAGTGACATCATAATATTTTCTCTTCTGTTTACAATATAGTTCAAATGGTCAAATGTAAGTCGTTTAAATGGCACAGTTTCCTAAACCAAAAAGGCTTTTCCTAATGAGGCTTTGATTATAATTGCGTACAAAAACTACTACTGCCAATAAGAATATTTTTAAAGTGCTTAGAATAGTGGTCAAAGTAGCTCTTAAGTGTATGACTGGCAATCAGCCCGGAGATTACATGTACATAAATAACTTATTTACATGCTGGCACATATGAGCTTCTATGCACGCATATGCGAACACGCGTAATGACAATTAGATACGAATATCTCACTTCCTGCAGGCCACTACAGCAAAGCCTAATGACAGTGACTGATGAAATAGAGCGTTATTCCGCATCAGATTAATTTTTCCCAGTGTGCTTTGAGATATTAAGGAGATTTCTCTGTGTCAATTTGCATCAGTCTCTGCAATTTTAAATAGAGCGCTTTGACTGTCAGTATTACTCGAAAAAGATGAAATTTCCCAATTGTAGCAAAGCAGACAGCAGCGACACTTCTCTGTGATACTATGAGCATTAGAACCTCTATCTCTTTTGGCATGCAGATAAGCAGAGGCTGGTGAAGTGTCTTGCTGTGTCTGGAAAGTGGGTCAGAATACATTGTCCTTAATGATGTCTGATTTTTTTTGAGCGCATGAAGATGCCATTTGTATTAACTTGATAAAGGAAACCTCGATTAACAGATGATTTCATTTTCTCGACCTCTCTCTGCAGGTTCTGTCTCGTTTGCATCCAGAGTGTGAATACATTTTTCAGCTGGCCAGAGATGAGCAGCGATGTCTCAACAAGATGGCCGAACTTGGAAACCTTAGCAGCTCAGGTAAAATCAAAGGGAAACTTATGACGAGAAGTTAAGACAAAGTGAAACGTCCATTTGGATTTATTTGACTTCATTGTGCGTAAGGATATGTAAAGTAACTTGCAGTTTTATGTTATAAACAGAGATGGCGACAGAGAGGCAAAAATGACAAATTAAAAGACATCCGATACTACTATTATTCTTAAATTTCAATTATTTTCAAATTTAACTGAATCGTAATATCGAAGGAATGATGTCTGGGTTTTGTTTAGTGTCGGTTTAGGAGTTAGAAATCCAAAATGTCGGTTAATCTGCATTGTGGAGATTGTACTTCACTAAACCATGACTTTAAAATGTCAGTTTCCTAGTTAAAAAATGTCTTAGTTTTCATAGTTAAAATTTCATAGTTACATTAAGTTGTTTAATTTAATTGACTAATAAACAACTGCTCAGCGAAGGCAGACAAATTGACATTTCACATATACTTCCCCTGTCAAACATCCACATTATTGAGCGTTATTAAGCAAGTCACAAACCCATGAGATCTCATGTAAGTGAAATCACATTTGCATAGTGTTTTTGCGCCATCACAAGCTGTCAGTGGTTCCTGTCAGTCTCTGATGTAGAAGAACACAGAGTGTCTGAAGTTAGACTCATTGCTATGCAGTGTCTTGTGTTCTACAGCCCCCAGCAGACACTTTATAGAACATTCAAATGCACCAAATGTACTTGTGTAGCTCCAAAGCAGCAAACTGGACCATAATGGGGACGCTCTAGTGGTTCTGTTCCACAAAAATCCTTTCAGATAGATGTTTTTTGCTCAGTTCCTGAGTGCATTTTAAGTGCTTACTATTTACCTGTGTGTGTGTGTGTGTGTGTGTGTGTGTAGGTTGTCCACCAGCATGGGATTCTGTCTTGTGTTGGCCCAGAGCTGTAGTGGGTGATATTATCCTCTTGCCCTGTCCACCTGTTTTCTCTTTATTCCAGAACATCACAGGTATCACAAAC
>JAZGTJ010016689.1:0-12516 GCA_036877575.1 Botia almorhae
CTCAGATGTTGTTCTCTCTACATACTCAGATGTTGTTCTCTCTGCTTTCAGATGTAACTTTTTTCTCTGTGCTACTTTAGTCTTCTTTCTATGTTCTCAAATGTTTTTTCTGTGTTCTCAGATGTTGCTCATCTCTAAACATTCTCAGATGTACTCTTCTAGTCTTCTTTGTACTTTCTTAAATGTATTTCCTCTCTCTACACTATGCTAGACTTTCTACTTTTTCTTTCAGATTTTATTTTCTCTACATTCTTAGATGTTTCCCTTCTCTCTCCGTTCTCCTTATGTTTTCAGATTGTGTCTTCTCTCTATGTTCTCAGATGGGTTTCCATGTGGCAGGTTGGTTTACATGACTGTAGGTCCAAGGGTGGTGAAGGGTGATGTGTGTCCTAAGGGACAGTGTCCATGGCAGGTAGGCATTTGTGAGATAATAACATACAGTATCTCCAGGGAAAAATGATTTCTCTGTACTTCGGACAGAATCTATATTATCTTTCAGAACACAGGCACTTGTTGCCCTACAGGTTCTCTCTCTGTACTGTTTTCTTCACAGGCTTTGCTAGAGTATGGAGGAGTGTATAAATGTGGGGGGGTCATTCTAGATTCTCAGTGGATTGTCACAGCAGCTCACTGTGTTTGGGAAAAGGATCCGTCTCTCTTACAAGTGACAGTCGGTAAGAAATGACAGGTCATGACAGAAGCTCCACCATGTTAATTCTTCTATTTTATGGTGTCTTCCTCCACAGTTTCAGCATGTCAGCAGTGTATGGCCAATGTTTATGACTGAAGGAATAGTTCACTAAAATTAAAAATAAATTCATTCTGTCTTCGTTCATCAATGCCTGCTTTTGTGTCCCATGTAAGTCATACAGGTTTAGAATGACGTGAGGGCAAGTACAGAATATAACAGAATTTTACTGTTTCCTAAATGAAAAAGAATTCAGACTCAGGACATGAACATAGATAAAACGCTGAAATTGAGCACATGTAGTTCACATTCTGCTTTTGTGAGAAAGTAATGTTTAGTGTGTGGTTCCTGGCTGGTGGCTTTCCTCCTACACTTTCAGTTCTCAGATGAAGGCTTGTGTGATCTCTACCTCTCATCATCATCATCTCTTTCAATCCCATTTTTGACTTTTCTCATAGGTGAACACATTCGTTTGAAAGATGAAGGAACAGAACAGACAAGGAAAGTGTCTAAAGTTCTAATTCACCCACTCTACAATCACTCTAGCACTGACTCGGACATTGCACTGCTGCGCCTGCTTAGTCCCATAACACTCAACCCTTTCGCTGTTCCTATCTGCCTCCCTCCAGCTAACGGCACGTTTGGTCGCACTTTAGGGGCAATTCGCATGTCCACTGTGAGTGGGTGGGGTCACCTGGCGCAGTCTGGACCACCATCCATGGTTCTTCAACGGCTTGAGGTGCCAAGGGTGTCCTTAGAGGAGTGTAGGACCCAGTCACGTCTGAAGGTCACTAGAAACATGCTGTGTGCTGGCTTCATAGAAGGAGGGCGTGATTCCTGTCAGGGCGACAGTGGAGGACCTCTGGTTACCCGCTATAAAAACACATGGTTTTTGACAGGCATTGTGAGTTGGGGGAAAGGCTGTGCACGCTCAGGTTTCTATGGTATCTACACAAGGGTGTCCATCTTTGTGGAGTGGATTATGAAGACTATGTCCACTGCATAATTGATGTGTTTCATTTCCAGACTGAATGTCATTAAAAGTAAAATGTTAACATTTTCAATGGCAAAATATTTTCTCTCTAAGTTTAAGTTTAGAGTCTATTATCAGTAATCTGTTGGTAGGTTTCATTTCCTGAACAAAAACTGCTGTTTTTAAAATAACAACCATGACATTCACACATATCTAATGCTTAAAACTGTAATGTGACACCATATCTTTAAATTTGTCAGTTATTTGTGGCTCTTTTGATTTCTCTCATTAACAGGAACACTGTAACAACAGCATAGAAACACACTTAAAACTTACTAAAAACAATACTTTAGCAACTGCATAGAGAACCAAGGAAAGCACCAAACACCATTTTACAGAAATTGTAAAAATCTAGTTGAACTAAGTTGTACAAAAAAAGACATGCGAGTAGCCTATATGTAATTAAAGATAACAGAACATGTTGAAAATGGTATTGTTTCATTTCTTTGGGGAATACTTTAAATAAATATGAATAAAACATTACTCTTATTCTTGGCATCTTTGTGGTTTAGTATGGGAGGGTTTTTAAACTCTTAGGGGTGGAGAGTTTTTAAGTCTTTAGACCTTTGAACCTGCAGCACAGGACGACACAGGCATCCAAGCTAAACAGGACGCTGGTGAACATGAGTCTTCTGTCTTTTTTATATCTGTTTATGAGTCTTTACTGCTGTTTTTCAGCTTCAGGTAACAATAAACACAAAACAGATCCACATAATACAAATCCAACAGGATTCAAGTGGCAAATGAAACCCTGTGTTCTGCTTGCAGTGTTTGTGGGGAGGGACGAAGCTCATGAAGTCTTGATCCGAGGCAAGCGGGCGAACTCTGGCTGGTTTGAGGAGCTAAAGATGGGTAACCTAGAGAGGGAGTGTCTGGAGGAGAAATGCTCCTTTGAGGAGGCTCGAGAAGTATTTGAACACACGGAGGCTACAGTCAGTATAACACATGATAAAGACAACATTTATGAGAAGACGTAAACTACAGCAGTGTATTGGGTTTGTGGGATACCAGTCTTGTTCAATATTATGTAAAACTTGAGCGACTGATTATGTCACTGTTTTTTCTGAAGGATTTTGTATATTTATTTAGCACAGTACACAAATACTATTAGCAAGTACTAGCAACAATAGTCTGGTTTTCATTACAGATTTGCACAAAACTTTTGCAATGTATTCTAAATATTGATAAAAACCTATTGTTAAATGACATTTCCCTTAAAGAACTAAAACATTATTGCCTCTCACATTAAGTAATTCCAAAAATCATGACAAGTTAAGGTATATTGCAGCCACTGCACTAGTCATTATTTTTAATCGAAGGAGATGTAGGTGTTTAATTCAAGCATTAATGGCAAGGAAAGCACTTTATATTTGGGAGCCACCACGTATGAAGTGTTTCTGAGAGGTTATGATACGCAATATCACGTCTTTAAAGAATGATCATGTGACTTACGTACACCAGGTAACATGTAAATGCGATAAAACAGTTTCCTTTGCAGTTTTGTGAAATATTCATACTTATGAATTGCCTAAGAATATATAGGAGTTTTTTCATTGGGGGATGGGGGTTCAATTTACCATTTCAATGAGCACAATTTAAAGAGGAAACGCAGCTATTGACAACTTGTTTTTTTCTCCACACAGAATGAATTCTGGAAAACCTACAACGGTGAGATCTTTAAATTGTTACCAGAAATTGAAATGTCTTAATTAAATCTCTAATTAAGTCTCATGCCTAATTTCTGTGTGTTAATGATTAATCTCTGTCTATTTTAAAGTGAAAGACCTCTGTGAATCAAACCCATGTAAAAATAATGGGCTCTGCACAACACAGAATGCAGAATTCTACATGTGTCTGTGCACACCGGGGTTCAGTGGACGTAACTGTGAACAGGGTGAGAAATTTACATCAGTAATAGACCTTGTGGAACTTTCCACAATAAAGGTTGGCACCAAATGTTAGTTTGTAGATAAACTTATAATTTATATATAAATTATAACCAGATTTGCACACCAGGTTTGTGACCTAAGTATTGTGTTTTAACAATTCCATTTTTTTCTACAAATAATTGAATATCAATTCAGCAGATTGTTTTAAGATGTTATAATCCTAATTGTTAAATACAAATGATGAGGTCTAAACTGGAGTGAATCATTTATTTACAGTAACTCACTATGTTTACTTCTCTGTGATAGTACAGTGACACTGTTTGTGGAAAGTGGCTGTACAGTATGTGAAACTGCTTCAGGTCTTTATCTGAATAGTGTTGTGAAAGCTGTTTTGGCATTCATAGAGAGACTATGTGATAATAGTCACATCCTAAAGTTAAAACACAAACACATTCCTGAATTTACCCATTCCTCCAGTAATCAGAGAGATTCCTGATTCCTGCCTGCATGATAATGGACGCTGTGAGCACTTCTGTGTGGAGGAGGCGGCTCAGAGAAACTGCTCGTGTGCCGACGGCTATTTCTTAGGGTCAAACGGCCAGAACTGCCTGTCGCATGGTGAGAATAACACAAACCACATGGCTGGTAATTAGCTAAGTGAAACTCATCAGCTATTGTTTTAGAATAATGGTTTTAGTTTGAGCTGGATGGTGAGATATAATAGCATCAATCTGGTACATACAGAACACAACACAAGGATAAAAAGGCAGAATGTTTGCATGACAGCAAAATAATAATCTCAGGTTCTGGTTTTAGACTTTGTTTCTGTGTTAATGCTGCATTAGAGACACTTTGTTGTGCTCAGACACGTCTTGTGTTCTGTCAGCTGTGTATAAACATTAACACAACGCATGAAGCAGAGTTGCTTAAATAGATGCAATATAGAAAAGACTAATCTCGATTCAGCACTGTGATGATGTCATCGCTGTCAGTCAAAGGTTAATAATATCACAGTTAATGAGAATTTAAGTATAAGTTTATTTCAAATTAATTGTAGAAAATGACAATTCAGTGCAGTGCTGCTTTACAAGCACCATAAAGACATTCAGCATCTATTTAAATATGAACTAAGAATTACACAGATGATGTGCAATCATTCAATTAAAACACTGAAGAAATCTTGTTACAGAAGCTTTTCCGTGTGGGAAGGTTCCACTTCTTCAGGCCAATGGCAGTGCTACAGACATTCAGGAGGACACAAGGTCTCGCATCGTTGGTGGATCTGAATGTCCGAAGGGTCACTGTCCCTGGCAGGTAGCACCAGCCAAGCAGTCTTGTCATGTTCATGGGTCATTTTACAGTCAAACATGCATGTGTGTATGTTGATTGTCAGGTGTTGCTAAAGTATGGTGAGAAGGGTTTCTGTGGGGGTGTGATTTTTAAGCCCACCTGGATTCTCACAGCTGCTCACTGCCTGGAAAAACTCAAAGTCAAGTTTCTCAAGATAGTTGCAGGTATGGTAACTCTCTCACTACCTGAATGAGTAAGGCAGCATGGGCATGCGGTGTCCCTTTGGAATCTAGGAAACTGTACTTTCCTAGTACAGGAAAAACTGTTTTACCGCCTTCAGATATCTGGTCTGCTTTATAGTCACTGTTTCAATGGCTGTATACCTATTGAAACAGTATATACCCCATATATGACTGTATAACATGCATAATATCACCTGTGTGTCTCCTATCTTGTTTTCTCTGTGTCTGTCTATCTGTGTGTCTGTCTGTGTGTGCTGTGTACTCGGCCTAAATATATCATTCATGTAAAGCTGCTTTGTAACAATGACATTTTGTAAAAAGCGCTATATAAATAAAGTTGACTTGACTTGACTGTATGTTATAGACACTTGATAAATATTTACTGTGTTTTGATTGTGCTGTGCCTCAGGAGAGCATGATGTTGAGGTGGAGGAGGGTACGGAGCAGATCATTCAGGTTGAGGAGATCATCATGCATCCCCGATACGTTTCAGAGACTGCAGACAATGACATCGCATTGCTGCATCTGCGCAGCCCCATCATCTATAGCGCATACGCCGTTCCCGTTTGTCTACCTCTGCGTGACATGGCCGAGCGTGCGCTATGGGCCGTTAGCATGCACATGGTCAGTGGCTGGGGCAAACGCAGCGAGGGGGGGCCTACCTCACGAATACTACGCCGTCTGATGGTTCCCCGCATTCGCACACAGGAGTGTGTCCAGAACAGCAACGTGTCGCTCACTGATAACATGTTCTGTGCTGGTTACATTGAAGGTAAGCAGGACTCGTGTAAAGGGGACAGCGGAGGGCCGCTGGTGACCAGCTACAGAAACACCACATTTCTGCTGGGCATTGTGAGCTGGGGTAAAGGATGTGCCCGCCCGGGGTCCTATGGCATTTACACGCGTATCTCCAACTACCTGCAGTGGATCAATGAACGTACAGGGAGCAATTCAACAGCAGCAAAGATTGAGCTTCAAAGGCAATACATATAAAGTAATACAATCCCTAACCATTTTAATTTATTTTTGTTGTGATTTTTTCTGGCATGTGCTATTTTTTATTTGCTCCCTGATTTGTCTAGTCTTTGTTACCTTACTCTGCATAAAACAATTTAGTAGCATCTAAAAAATGTAAAATATTTCATATTATGAAGTTTAATTGTGAGAAAATGTCTATGCATTGCTTATTTATCATAGATGACTTGCATGAAAATAAAACTGTTTTGAGAAATAATAATCGAGACATTATTATTTGCAAACATTATTCTATCTGGACACATTTTAACCATAAATTAAAGGACATATAACAAACAGTACCATGAGCTATAAATACATATAAACCACTAACCAATACCAATAAAGCCACAACTTTAAATCAGACGCGCTCACTGCTTTAATCAGAGAACAGCCTATAACTGTATACAACGCCAATGGCTTTAAGTGACTTAGCACAATTCGTTCCATCTGCACCGCGGATCAATGTGCACCATTTAAAAGCGTTTGATGGTTAAAATGAGCAGCGCGTCAGGAGTGAAGACTTATGCCGAGTTCACACTGCACGATGGATCGGCGACAGGGGTTTTACACTGCATGACTTTACAATAGGAAGAATCGCCGACAGGTCCAGATATTTAGCATGCCAAATATCTCACCGGTGTCGGCGACTCGTCGGCGATTCTCATAGATCGCGTCTTTGATAGTTCACACTGTGTGATTGTCACTCGCGTGAACGAGCACCGATTTGCCTGTGATTTCGGGCATTTGTCGGCGATTTCTCAAAACCTGTCGGCGAGTCAAAATCGGGGCTAAAATCATGCAGTCTGAACTCGGCATTACACGCACTCAGGGACATTCGTGCAGCGCGGAATGCTATACGTTTAAGGCCATTTCGCTCCGCGTGCTCGCTTTCTCTTCCGCGCCGCACGCAGACGACGCGCCTGTTTTATCAGCAGTTATATGTACGGTGACATCAGCAGTGTACACTCAGAGCAGAAAACGCTTGTTTTAAAAACATTAGTACAGACACGGTCAACCTTGTACTAAATACTTTCACTACATACTTCAGAAAAGAAAACATGCAGCATTTCAAATTATTTTGCCATATATGATTTATTGAATTATATTATTGATTCTGTGTTTAGTACACCAGGTTTACGTCTACATTTAGCATTATCTTTCATAATGAAAAATGCCCTAATTGGGAATACTCTCAGCTCTCAGTATGGCCAACCCGCTCTAAACAAACTTTCTGCCACATTCATAGTATTCGCAAATCTTCTGGTGTTTCAAGGGTTTTCAATGGCGCTGCCACAAGGTAAAACTATTGACCTAAAACTTATGCCTGAATGCAAAACATATAAAGTAAAAAATGACGCGGGCATGTTTTTGACAAAAGTTGTCAAACTGTTTTGATTGCACCAGAAAACATCACAGGATTGAAGTGAAGTCTCGTCCACTATCAACAGCCCTTTGCACTAGATCGAGCGAGCGGCTGTACGGTTCACCTCACGATCAATAACCGCCTCAGTCTTCAGGGGTCTGTGAAAACCGCCAGGTTAACATGAACATTCGGGCTCTTGTGTTGATTTGTGCCGTTACATTCAGTGAATCCAGCGGCGGTAGGCGCCAAATGCTCCCGTAATAATCAATAAATTGCACGTTTGCTTGATTGATTATAGCAAGTGTTGAGAGGTGTCGCTTGGCTATCTTGTGCAAAGTTTTAAATCTGCGTGTCAAACTGCTCGTTTCTACCTGTGTTTGTTGTTGTTTTCAGTGTTTGTAGGTAAAGACGACGCCAGCTCGGTCCTGACGCGCGCCAGACGCGCGAACAACTTTCTTGAGGAGATGAAGGGCGGGAATCTCGAGCGCGAGTGTATCGAAGAAATTTGCGACTACGAAGAAGCGCGCGAGGTGTTCGAGGACGATACGAAGACTGTACGTGCAATTTAAAGGTTATTGATTTAGGTATTATAGGTTAAAATATGTTTAATGTACGTGAAGTTTCTGAGTTTATTTCGTTATTTTTTGCAGAAGCAGTTTTGGATGAGTTATTCTGGTAAGTTAAAATAATTGCTCTGTAGTAATCATATATTACCCAGGTACAGGTGTTTTTACCAATTTAAAAACCGAATAAATGAATGCGGAGTCACTTCAGCTGTGTTAGTAACTTCCGGAATGTTTGTTATTAGTGGAGAGTAACAGCATCACTGTTACTCTCTTGCAAACTTCTTTTTCTGGACAAAACTTTGTGCACAGTATGACATAGACCCATGAATGAGGTGTCAAATCGACCGGCTTATAGAGGAGAGGGGTGCTATGATCATAAGCGATCAGGAGACTTAACATTGGGCTGAATTTTGTGACGTTGGAATTTTGTAAAGTTTTTGCAACAAACTGTGATATTTCAACTTCATAGCCATGCCCTAGCAACCAGTTACAGTACCCTAGCAACCGCCCTATTGACATCCATTAAAAAGGCATGAGAGGCATCTGTAGAGACAAGTGGGTGGCTACTTTTGACTCAGACTGGCAAGTAATCTTTAATTATGACCATGGAAACTGTCCAAACTGTCCATGACAACTGTCCTTATCAAATGTTGTAATGCTGTAAGAGAGCTGACAATTCATTAAAGGTGTTGTTTGGTTGCTCAAGGAATGTAAAATCTGACAAATCTTTTTAAATAATTGTATGCAAATATTTACCTGTGAAAAAGCTAAGGAGCCTTGCTTGACGAACCCATGCAAGAATAATGGTACATGCATCTATCTGGCTAACACATACCACTGCCTGTGTCTGGAGGGGTTTGAGGGCAAATACTGTGAGAGAGGTAAGTGAAGGTCTGTAAATCTACATACATTGTGTTGTTTCAACTAGTTTATATAACTGATGTTTCACATGTAGGATTTGAGGAGACACTCAAATGTCAGTATTTGAATGGAGGTTGTGAGCAGTTCTGTGATGGTTCTGGTCCGAGACACACATGTAGCTGTGCCACGGGTTACTCGCTGGCAGCTGATGGGATGTCGTGTGTTGCTGAAGGTGTGACAAGTCTTCTACTGATGAGATGGGGATCATTTTAAACAACTGCACATTCTAGCTATGCCTAGCAACCAGCCAGTAAACACTAATATACTTTTTATAAAGTGCTCAGAAGAGCTGCTAGAAAACCATTTATTTTATTTGGTTGAATCTGCAGTGGAACATCCGTGTGGAAAGATTCCACTTCAGATCAACCAACCTGCACATTATTCCTATAAACAGCTGGCGAGTGGGTTTTACTGTCCCCGCGGTTACTGTCCTTGGCAGGTACAGTAATTGTTATTGTCCACCTTCTGTTTTTGTAAATACACCGCTTCACAATGTCATGAAATCATGTGTGTGTTTTATTCCTCTGCAGGTGTTGATCGATTATAATGGTGAGAGTCTGTGTGGGGGGGCTCTTGTGGGAAACCACTGGGTCATAACAGCGGCACACTGTGTCCATTCAAGGGATATTGGACATATGAAGGTTATCACAGGTATCACAGGACAGTGTGTGTTCATCATTGTGGGTTTTACAACGTTGTCTTCATTCAGTTTGTTTGTCACCAGGCGATCATAACCTAGATGTGCTGGATGGCCCAGAAGAGGCATATGATGTCACACTGAAGGTTATCCATGAAAACTATAACCCTGTGTCACTGGATAGTGATTTGGCCCTCCTGCAACTAAGTAAAAAACCCAAATTCTCGATGTACTCCGTGCCCATTTGCCTGCCAACACAGCAGTTGGCAGAGAGTGAACTTCTCGCTGTACGATTCCACAGCATGAGTGGGTGGGGCAAACGCACCTTAGGGGGCAATATCCATCTGTCAAAGAGCCTGAAAGCCCCATCCAGTCCCATCCTACAGAGACTGGTAGTCCCTCTGTTGCCCAGAGCAGAGTGTGTGTCGAGAAGTGGCGTTAACATCACGGCAAACATGTTCTGTGCTGGTTATACTGGGAGCAGCCAGGAGTCCTGTAGAGGAAACGATGGCAGTCCCCTTATCACACAGTATGAGGGAACATCCTTCCTCATAGGGATTGTGTCGTGGGGTAAAGGCTGCGATCAGCCTGGATACTACAGTATTTATACCAAGGTGTCCAACTTCTTAAAATGGCTTGACCCATTTATGAAAACCCCAGTCAACCAGATGAATAATGTTCAGCAGTCTTCAGTCACAGCACAACTTCCTGTTAAGCAGTCCAGTTAATGTCTTAACTGTAGCTGAACTGCACACGTATGTATACAGATAAACTGTGAAATAAAAAAATTCAGTAAACAAACTGAGATGTCTGTGTTTGTTACAGTTTTTCATACATTTAATAATAAGAAAATGTCATCATATTTTAACTGTAGGTTTAAATTCTACAGTATGTTTATGAAAAACAGTACAAAAGCTGATAACAGAAATGACCTGTCACAGCAGGGATGTTGTTATGAAAAAGACAATGCACAGAATGTGATTGGTTTCAGTTTTACTAACAGGGTCGAGTTAGTCTATGTGTTGTTCTGTACACATCGCTTATGTTATCACTGGAGGTAAGACGCAGATAAGATGAAATTGTTCCTCTCCAGCAGCCTCTAAGAGAACAGAGGAATACTTGAGAGCACAAACATCTGCAGGTCATTATCTTGAAAGTAATGTATTTGTCAGTTATCGTAACCCATACCTGAAATGTGACCTCTGCATTTAACCCATCACTGGTGAGAAGTGATCACACACCCGGAGCAGTGGGCAGCACTGCTGTGCTCAGAGCAAGCAGGGTTAGGTGCCAAGATCTAGGGCACTTCAGTTGCTACCTAACAGCACTGGAATTGAACCAGCAACCTTCTGATTAAATTCTGACTCAGAGGTCTTGTACAAAACTCACAGTCAGTAGTTGTGTATGACCTTCATCTCTGAGAGCTGCTGTAGATGATCAAACCACTGACTGAGTTTTGTTCACTTGTTTTTGCTGCTTTTGCACTATTGTCAGACATAAATGCAGGCATAGTTTAAACATTATATTTACATGCGTTAGGACTGCAAATATGAAACACTGTTCACTGTCCAATCAATTCCCTTCATTTGTTTTATATTAAATATGCTGCTTCATTCAGAAATTTGTCACATTATGCAGGTGAAATGTGTTGGGAACGTCACATTGATCTTGTGCACACTGGACAGAGGTTCTGTCTGCAGTACATACTGTGGTAAACAGTGTCAGTGCAGGTCAATTTCTCAGATTCTCAGGACCTGATTCCTCTAACTGTCTTTCTGTTTTGATGTTTGATGTTGTTTTCTTCACTCACACATATGGTATCAGCTGTGTTCCTGATGTTGCTTTCAGTATTTTGTCCCTCTGAGTTTCTCCAGTTTACTCCTCCCCCATTTCTCATTTTGTCTCTCCCTCCCAGTTCATTGACCTCCTGTGTTTTCTGAGCGTTTCTCTAATGTAAGAGCTGTACGCTGACATCTGACCATGTCTCGGTTCTTCTGGAACCTTCTGTGTCTGTTTCTTATACACTGTGCGTCTTCAGAGGGTGAGTACATACACTAAAAGCGGCAGTTTGTTATCTTTACCTCATGTTTGTGAGGACGGTTTTTTGGAACATTATCATATACACAATTATGACATTAAATATTTGACTGAAGGTTCAGAATTATTATTTTTTGAGTGTTGATGAGCTAAAGATTTGCTGCTTAAGGCCCATGAGTGATTATAAATAGATTTACAATGTCAGACCAAAGTCCTGCTGATTGTAATTTCTGTGCTAACTTATTTCACAAAACTTGTACACTGGTAGCAGCTTTAGTCACATAGTTGTTTTGATGATGGTGGTGCTGAGGTCACTGGTGATGTCATCTGTTTCATCAGTCTTCCTTCACAGTCATGATGCCAGTCAGGTTCTGACCCGTCAGCGACGTGCTAACACCATGTTTGAGGAGCTGAAGAAAGGAAATATGGAGCGTGAGTGTGTTGAGGAGAGATGTAGTTATGAGGAGGCCAGAGAGATCTTTGAGGATGTTGACAAGACGGTTGGTTGTTTTCTTCCTGTGTTCTGTGCCATATTTGTGCTAGGGCCATAATAATTCCAGCTGATATTTGAGTGATATTAAAATACTGTTATTTTATATATTTTTATATATTTTATACACTAAGTACAGAGTTGAATCTATCAGTGTATTAGTGACCCATGTGTCCTTCTCTTTTGTCTTTTAGAATGAATTTTGGCATGTATATGTTGGTAAGTGTGTGTGATTTGATTATTTTAACTGTTTGTTGACAAGTGGCATGCAGGTTGTCATGGAAATGTGCTGGTCTGCAGATGGAGATGCATGTTTGTCTCATCCGTGTCTCAATGGAGGCGT
>JAZGTJ010016690.1:0-12516 GCA_036877575.1 Botia almorhae
GAGAGATCATCTGAGATGTGGGTCCGTGTGACTGGACGTGGAAATGAAGCTACGAGTGCTCTGACCTGAATGCAGAAGCTGTACATGTCTCTCTCACCCCTTTATTTCCAGCGTACAGTAAAGCATACAACAGAGCAAAGACATTAAAAACGAAGCATTCATTGACTTTTATAACAGTCATGTTTGATCAAGCTGGATGTCAAGCAAAAGTAAAGCACCATAAAGTCTCAAAGCTTTTTGTACTTAAATCACTCGCTGTTCTGCTGGACATTATTTAACAAACTGGCCCACGTATGACTTTACAAATGGCTTGAACTTCTGTGTACACCGCACCCTCTCAACCATCATACCAAACCGGAGAGGTCAGTGATGGTCATGACACCCCCACTGTGAAGCTGAGGAAACATCATCGAGATTTTCACTTCATATCAAATTAATAAATCCCTTAGTTTTTGAATACAAACAACAATTTTGAATATTTTCTATTCTAAAACTTTTATATGATGACATAAAAATAATGTCATGAAATCTGAGGGACAAATTATTATAATTATAATTATTTATTTATTTAGAAAAGGACGCCACAGATTCTTTCCATGAAGCTGAACTTGCATTACACCTGGACCACTGATTTGAGAGGTAACACAATGTTTGGCTTAACTACAGAGCAGCATTTGAAATGAGAAGGTCTGTACGTCTGAAGTGACGAGTGTGTGTTTGTGTTCTCACGGTGTGGTAATGATTGGACAGGACGTGCAGTAAGCAGGGCTTCAGGAAACCCTGCGACGCTGTGCAGTTCCTGTACACACAGACACACACTTAGGTCATAAACATCAGCTACACAAATGACACAAACACAATTACATACAAATTCACTCACCAGTTTCTGTTAAGTTTCTCAAAGTGATGTAACTACTAGTTTTTATAGAAGAACATGAAATTATATTTTCTTTGGTCTCCAGCTGCGTATCTCAGCCAGGGGCCTAAACCCACTAGGGGGCCTCCACAAACTTCCAAGGGGGCTTTAAGATGACTTAAAATGATCTAAAATAAGACATACATCTTTATTATTATGCCAAGCACTAGACTTTTATATTGGGTAGAAGTTTTTGTGGACGATAAAGGACCTTGAAGTCAAAGAGGTTGAGATCCACTGCTCTAGAGTAACTTCTGCAACCAACTCACGACAATAAACTGATTTTTAAATAGATCTTGTTTGCTGAAGGACATGTGTATGGTGCTGACCTGTTTAACTATGCCATCAGGATGATACAGTGGCTGGGCTGGTTCCTAACCCTGAAATTACCACATGCCAATGTGTTTAGACACATTAGTTCAGGAAATGAACTTACCAATGGCTTACTTCTGACCTATTTTAACATCTGAAAAATGAGACACTTCGCCATTGTAATTGTCTGCATGTGTTGGTGAAGCTTGTTCTGAACAGCTGATGCTGGTGTCATGTCTGCTGGGCAGAAGTGGGTCATTATGATACACTGGGTGCTGTAGGTCTGAGGGACGAGGTTTTGAGCATTGCTATGATGTGAGCCTACAGCTTATGTATGCCATGACATAACACATGTATTTTGCCAGATGACCTGCTTTTAGGTAAGATGGCTAGGAGCAAAATACAGTGTTGTATACATGCAAATTAAAGATGCGATATGAGAAAAATCTGATATATCCTTAAATTCAACATAAACGCAGGACAATTAAGAAAAGTTGGGGGGGGGGGGTGTTGTGGGGGCGCATTATAAGCCTTGTCAGGTCAACTCATGAGTGTTAATTAGGTGACATAAGATTGTAGAGCAGTTTTTATAAGCAGTGGGCACTGAGTGTAAAGRATTATTAACACTTTATACAGCAAACTAACATTTATTTCTTCATGCAGAAAAGTTTAACTATTATTTCCCACAAAGTAAAACATATTTTGCTGCCTTACATGTTAAGCTTAACCAAACTGGCGGTGCAAGTCATTTCAACTTACATTTCAAACGTTGACTGGTGTTGTTGAGGTTTTTTCCCTGAACAACAGGGAGCACATAGATGGAGGTCATTAAGACAACATATGTGCATGAAAGCAACTGAGCAGCATTCAGGTTTATTCCTAATAGACCCGGTACACTGCACACTTGACTGAAAACACATTTTGTTTTCACTATATGTCTGTAACTGTACTAATGTACCATCTGCTCTGTGGCACGCAGGGTCGCTGGTTAAATAATGCTGACACTGTACCGGTGAATGTGTAATTGATATACAGAAAGATTTCTACCAGGAGAGGAAGCTGATGGTGGTTCTGTGTGCAGGCAAGGTCTGTCTGAGGGGGTATAACTGCAGGTACAGCCAATACAGTGTTGTTCTCAAGAGATCATATCTGCTAAGTGTAAACAATCTACACGGGAAGAGACAAAGTAACCCTATTAGTTTCCTGTCGATTTACCCATCTGTTCATTATGATGTGTTTTATAGTCATTATGTCTGCGGAAGGTGATTTCAAGTGCAGTAAAGTGCTTAACTTACTTGATGGAGACTACACGGGTCGTTTGCAGAATGCAGTTTTAATGTATGGACTAGTTTTAAAATGGCAGTACGTCACAGCGTGAATCTCACACAACCTGCCAAGAACATGTTCAGCTCATGTTTCAGTGTAAAATAAAAACAAGTTTTCTTAGCTGAAAAACATATTTTACACAAACAATACACAGAGATCTGAGGTCTCCCCCTACTGATCATTTACAGAAAAACAGGGCGGTACGCCTGTCAAAACACTCAAATGTGGTGGTACATTTTGAGGTCATGAAAATAATTTTAAGGCTACTGTATGTCGCTTTTATTGTATTTATAGGTTACCCTGCGAAAGCTACACACAGTGAAACATGAGATATGTGTGTCCATCTCTTTAAGACATCTATCAATAATATATCAATAATAATAATAATATATTCGTCTCATACTGTTTGCTTCAGCCTCAGATAGGTGATCACATTTGATGTATCATATTATATTCATAAATGGGTGAAATGAAATATGTCAGTATTCCTACGTGTAAAATATTTGCCTTGCCTGACAGATTAAAAACGGACACACCCATGAGCAGGGGAGAGAGAACTATGATGCAATGTGTCAGAGCTGAACGTTTGCTGGGTGGAACATGGCTGATCTTATATAAAACATATTTTTCAGAGCAATGCAGTGAGTGGATGCAGTGCCAGAAGTCTTCTCAAGTTCAACCCAAATGTCCCAGATATGAATCAGTCTGGGACTGGACACACAAACCAACTCTAGAGACCTGGGTGTGGACTTTAACTACGTCAGTGGTTAGCATCTAGCGTCGGATACGTTACACACACATACACTTAGCAAGTTCAGGAACAACGTGTTTTTACTTTATATTTTGTATCAGCATTTATCAAAGTGAATGGACACTAACTGCAGTTGCTCTGCCTGGTTTGGACATATATTGGACATATGTATCTTCTCAGCTGAAACACGGACATCTGTACTCATTACTAGAAGACATCTGACGTTCCCTTTAATAGTGCAGCAGAGATCACACCCTCTCCCCATTCATCCAGGCGTTCTTTGGGGTCATAGAGCGTCTGCGGGACAAATGACAGAGCTGGATGAGAGCAGAAATTCTTACATAATCCTGTTACTGTCATTCTATGTCATCCATCACCATTACATATCTGAAACTGATGTGACAGCCAGTCAAGGGCTGATGGGAAATTGAAGGTATGACATAACTTGCCTTAAATTGCCATTTGCGTCTATAACTTGATAAATATGTCTTACCCTCTTATATGATGGAGGAAGTTTTGACAGGCAGTCGGAGAGTCAATGGGCCGCTGAGATGAAGCCAGACTCTTCTAGACCTGCCCTGCTGCCATGACCACTCACTGCATCTCACTAATGTTAATGATGGGATGTCTCTTCATGTCTATTTAACAACCAATGTGATAAACATTCTTGTCATCAACTAGTTTAAAATGATATGATAGATGACATATGACCTTATAAATGTATAACAGTTAAAAGTAAGATAAAATGGTCTATTAATTCTTAAATCGTTCTTTTGTATTAACTATAACATAATAAGGCTATGTAGTTGTCATCCTGTGAGTCTTTAATGGACTCTGTTGTAAAGCCACAGGCCCATGCAGTGTGACAATTATACAGTTATTATACCATCAATCTGATTACACTCAGATTTCAGGGCACACCCACTACGCCTACGTCTTATCATTTTCTTTTTATTACTTTAAAAACAGTATTTGTTACTTTATTACAGTGATATGTAATAAAGTGATAAATGATGAAGGTATTATTCCACTGCCTCACTGCTCAAGCCCCTTTTGTGTCATCAACTCGCCCCTCTCTGGTCAAAGTACATAATAATTACTATTTTTATTATTTAAAGATTCAATATCAGGAAAAATGTACATATTAGAGTATTGCAGATTTAAGATTTATAATCTGGTCCGTTTCACCATGAAGGTGAAGAGAACAGGTACAAGTGATATTATGAGTAGAGATACGTGCGTTGCAGTCTTAGGTATAACATCTTTTATGTGTTCCACCGATGATAAAACATCAGACATGTTTGGAATGACATTAGGGCAAATAAATTATTGAAGAATTTCCATTTTTGCGTGAATTATTCATTTGAAGCACTAACTAAATATTAGTGATAGTAATGCTCGTCTGTCAGTTAGTAATCAGAGAAACAATACTTAAACAGTCATACCTGGTTTAGCTTTAGGGAACCTCTCTGCAAGAGAGACTGTAAGATTATTTTGAAGACGATGTGACTTCTTTGGTACAGTTAGATGTAAAGGTAAAGAGAGACATTACAGCTGCATCGATGAATTGAATCTACACACACAGACACACTTTGTTGCTGTAATCCGCTCTGATCCCACAATGCTGCAGTGCCAAGAGTCCTGTTGCCCTCCTGGTAGTCTTTGTGTATAAAGGCCGACCAAATTAAAAGTTTGCCATTCTCTAATGTACTATCCACCCTGTTTCTTAATGACAGCATATGGTCTGGCAGATATCCCGTAAGATCTATCCCCAGAGTGAGATAAACTGTCTCCTCCTCTCCCACCAGCCTGTCTCTCTCTGGCTGAACAGTTGTCGTGGAAGGCCACTTGCCCTGGCAATGTACCAGAGACTAGTGTGTTGGCTGGCTGACAGCGGGTGAACCAGTCGTGGATTGTGTGCAGCATAAACACACAGTGAGAGAAAATCTGTGTGTGTGTGTTTGCGTGTGTGTGTATTCAAAAACAGAACGAAGTGATCCAGATATTTCAGGCATTGAGCAAACGTATGTCTTTGTTTTGTGACAGATGGCTGCTAACGCATTAATGAAACAAAGACACCATTTAGAATTTAAAGTAAAAGTTACATAACTGAGATCCCACATTTTGTAGTAATATTTTGGGGAAATAATACATAAAAACAGATGTTAATTAGCGACTACACAGCTACCTTATAAAACTTTAACATCGTTATATAATTAGAGACAGTCTGCAATAAATGCGTATGGCTTACTTTCCAAAACAATTTACATTTGTTAAAAAAAGGAAAATAATACTTTCTTAACTTACACGTGTTAAACTCTTAAAAAATAAAGTTTTCACGTTTAAAAAGTTTAAAAAACATTTCGCAGCTTTTTTCTTTTCAGAAAAGGGGCAGTGACAGTGATACAGGAGGTCAAAATTATTTTACATTCATTTTATATGAAGTCTGCCATTTTTACACCCATCACCAAAATTGTATAAATACATTGATTTGTGTTTTTATACCTTCTTTTTGTTTTAAATCTTCTATCTGCGTGCAATAAACGTTCAAGAAACATTATAATTAATTTTGTGAAATGACATACACAGTTATTAATAATTAACCCTTACCCATCTTGATCAACATCTAAGATGGTTTCAGCTCAGGCACATGTGCACCTCCATTTTAACACAATATTCTGATTATTTAAATTAAAAAGACCCACAACAATCTGGCACTGGATTCAAAAGACACACGTCGTTCCTATTTTGTGTTGGGTGATGGCCGTTTATGTGCATAACTGTCAGTAGTTTTTAAACCCCTCTGGTGCCAGACCCCTCTAGGTGTCTATATCTAAAATGATGCCAGGTTTGTGACACCAGGCTGATGGGGTTGGCACACAGTGGTATTCATGTCCCCGGTCAAGCCAGGATCCTGGCAAAGTCAATACTGAAGACGCCATGTGGCTCATGGGTAAAACTCTCATTTAAGTTTGCCACTCCTTGTTGTTAAACAATAAACACCCATTTTACAGAAAGTAAGATGTGTGTATCATTAGTGGATATATTCAATCCATCTTGCTCTGTATACTTAGTTTTGCTAGTTAAAGAAAGAAGTCTGCTAACACTAGCTCCACTAGCTAATCTAATGTCATTATAGTGTAACTGACCTAACTGTAAAACAACTGCACAAAACTGTAACTGTAAAGAAAACCAAAAAAACTATAAAAATAAAAAACTATTAAAGCTCTTGGTTCAATGAAACTCTATGTTTATTAAAAGGTAAGTGTACAACACGTTAGTATACTTACAATTCAATAATCTCCACAAAAAAAATCAAATACACAAATTGTCTGTGCAATAACTAAAGCAAACTACTCAACTGTCAGGAGGATAATAAATGTCATTTGGTCTTGATGACTGATAATGCCAGTCTGACTAGATCTATTCCCTTGAGCTCAGTCTGTGTTTACAGTCAGCAGATAAAGCTGTGTGTAGTCTTATATTTGATGAGCCTGTACTCAATTTTTAAACAAACGTGTGTAGTGGACTGACTGTCAAAGACTAGAATCTGCTCCAGTCGATGAAAATTGACTTTAAATGCGCTGAGGCCGGTCTTAGAATGTTTCAGTTAGTCGTTTAGTGCGTGCCCAGTTATTGCCAAAGAGGAAAGGTACAGTTAATAGGGACATGCTTTCACACTGTATGCACTATGCTGTCGCAATAAACAGCAAGAACACTAACAGCACAAAACAAATGATGAAACAGTAAAAATGGTAATGTACTGTACAAAGATATTTAACCAATGTTTTGATCAGCTAATTAATACATAGCATGTGTGACAAATTGACTGTATTAAAATGTAACAACTTGCTCCAATCTGATATCGATAAAATTAGTGGCTCATTAATGGTTTTAATCTTTTTTTTATTTAATAAAACATTTCTGAAAACACGTAATTAGTTAGACTTTAGTTGACTCAAAAGACCTCATTTTATCTTTATAGCCACTGAGATACAGCAAATCTTCCCTATTGTAGTATTTATTATCACAAAGTATTTTTACTAAAATGTAATAAAAGTCGTGCGGTAAAGTATATTCTAGGAGATAAATCTATGTGTTAAATGTATTAAGTGTGAATGGGGTAGTAATAGGGATAAGTGTGAGTAAGGGGGTAATAATACACCAATGCTACGGTTTGGTTGTGTTTGCCCTGAGGGCAGGTTTATGACATGTACTGGCAGTGCTAAAGAACACTAGATTCACTCTTAACTTTAGTATACGGGGGAATTTCCTCATCAGAAGCTCATATGGGGGATTGATGAATTCTGGCTTTGGTCGGGCTTTGTAGGAGTCATTGTAGAAAGACATTAAAAACTATTGCTGCATTTAGGGTTAGGTATGATGAGCTATTTCACCCAGTTCAGCATTTTTGTACAGTGATGTTTTGCAATACATATATAATGGACCCCAGTAAACACTGTTTCTCCAAATACTCCACATCGTGGATCCTGTCTGACTAAATTCTGTTCCTGAAGTCTCAGAGCAGAATTAAAAAGGGATATTGAGTGGCTTATGTATGGTGTTGTTAATCATTTTCTCTTTAACTGAAAGCCACTAAACTAACTCTGTCAGTGCTGTACAGGTGGATGAAGAATGAGGAGGGCACTAGTCTCAGTAGTGTATCTGCTGTTGACAGATCCCGTTGCTAGGAGACGTGGGGTCCTTGACCAGTCAAGCATCAGATTACACATATTAACTCATTATATCAATAGTTAATAATCAATAGGCCAAAAGGGAATAAAATGCTCATAGCTGAATGTAGCCTGCGCTAACGTGCATATCCTTTATTTATATTGTCATTTAATCACCCTTACAATTAAACCTCAGATTCGCATACAATTCCCACAATTCAACCAATTATCGCCCAACGCGTTCAAGTTCAACTCGCTCTCCAAACGAGCCAATCACACGCCGCAAAAATCCGCCCTCGCGCGCCTTCCGCGCTCCGTGATTGGACGCTGTTTGTACGCCCGTGTCGCACCGCGAACGTCGTGACGCGCAACGCGAGGGAGGGGGAACGCGAATGGAGGCCGTTGGGGTTTCAGAGGCGAAACAATTGAGGCAAAAATACGGCAGTAAAACTCAAATAAAAGCTTTTCGTTGATCGTATTCCGTCAGATCGCGACCCGTATCTCACATACGCGCACAGCGGTGTTGATCGAGTGTGTGTGAGGCGGCACTGCGCGTTTGTTTATCTGGTGTTTGTGGAGCTCAGAGGCCCGGATTTACTCTGCTAACCAACCAGGCGAGTATTTCACTGTCTTCTCACTGTCCCCGGGCTTTAAATACTCACCGATCCAACGTGTACATCGTATACATTAAAATTCAACTGTAAGTTACATTTCAGTCTGTTTCTTGGCATTTATGCGAACGTGCAAGTATTTCATAACATGGTGTGCTTAGCCTACTAGCCTGTTTATGCTAATCCCCATGCTAGCCCGTTAGCGTTGTTTTTGTCAAGCCGGGCAGATTTCGGCTGGTTTTCAGTCACTCTTTCGGGTTAATAGAGATTAGGAGGTTGGGTTAGTGGTGTGGTGCACGTCACAAAAACAGAAGTGGTCTGATGAAAGTCCAGTCCATTCGCATGTTAGTCGCTTGCAGTGATTGTTTACCGTCTCTATGTGTTTATTATTTATTAAGGAAAGGGAGATCGATTTTGCGCCCACGTCAAATGGGTTTATACCATGCTTGTTAAATACTCTTGCTATTGTGCAGTGAGTAGCAAAATTGTAGCGGCAAGTTAACTACCGTGCTTCAAAGTTAACTTGGTACACTGGAGGTATAAGGTGGTAATACGCCGCTGTTGATCTTAGTGCTGTAGGATGTATCATGGTATTTACCAGGACCTTCATGGAATACCAAGGAACTACCATGACTTGTTTAAAAGCCATGTTACTTTTTGTGTGTTGCTTAATGTTTTGCTGTGGTCTTCCACTGCTGTTTACATTGATCGTTGAGAACTTATATATTATTAAAATGCGTTGCTTCAAAAAGTGGGATTCAAAATATGTGTAATTATTTGTGCGTTCTGCTCTGTGTTGCTGTAAAAGCTATGACAATGTTTCCTTGTTTATTATCAGCACAGAGAGACAACTAGTTATTTAGCGTGAATGAGAATATAATAGATTATCTTAAGATATGTTTGTCTTACGACACACTTTAAAATTAAGACAAAATAATTACAAAACGGGCAGTGAATGACTTTTAAATCGTCCACAGGGAATATGCGACAGATGCCACAATGACGTCTAGATTTGGAAAAACCTATAGCCGAAGAGGAGGAGATGGGACCTCCAAGTTTGACGAGGTGTTGTCCAACAAAAGGGCCACGCTTAGCACCAAATGGGGAGAAACGACTTACAAAGCCAAGGTGGGGGCAAAGAGGTTGAAGACTGAGGTGACTGCTCAGAACAAGAGGTCCAAGGTCACGGAAAGTGATGGCTTAGAGGATCCGTTTGGGTTTGACAGTGATGATGAGTCAAGGCCGGTCACGTCTCGTAATGTAGCCCAGTCCAAGCCCAAGGTAACTTCCACTGGAGGCTCTCAGGCCAGCCTGACACTGGAACCCAACAGCAGGGTGAACCAACCTGCCAGTGTGGAGGCCGTGGCCCCCAGCAGGGCCCCTTTCACTCTCAGTCGTGAAAGAAGTGCTCACAAAGTCCCAGAGGATCCTGGGAAATTCTTCAACACGTCTGCTGCAGGTATGTTATGTTCCTAAAAGGCTTTCCTCCTCATAATAAATCTGTTGACACAGTGTTTGTTTTTATATTAACAGTTAGTTGTGTTTGTTTTATGAAGTTTATCATGCCCCAAGAAATTCTGTCTGTTATTTAATTAGAAGTGTGGCGTGTGCTACCTTCAGCATCCAGTTTTTTAATGGTTGAAAGAGACTTGACCTGTTTAACTTCATGTGAAGCATGTGTGCTCTTCATGTTGAGCACATGACCTAGATTTGGGTTTCTTGTGGTTCTTTGCTTGCTGGTTGTTGTAAATACTAAATATCTCCTGCATAACAAATAATTGCCATCAAGAACCATATATACCAAACTGGACATCCTTGTTTTTTGAGGGTTTGTCAGATGTTTAATGTGGCTTTCTTTGGCCTAGTGGCTTTTTACTCAGTACGAGGTCTTTTAGGCAGGTCGTGAATATAAGACATTATTGTAGAATATTGTAAAGAAGACAAAACATCAAACAAAATTTTTATTATAACACATAACAACAATCGTATAAAATAATCAAATAACAATCATCAATACAAATATTTGGTTCTGCCTGAAATTTTTTGATTTTGAATGAACTTGTAAAAACAATATAGAACATAATTCAGTCTGTGTCAGAGAATCTGTGACAGTGAAGTCACAGATAAGAAAATGCCACTCGACATGAGGGCATATCATCTCCTTCATCAGTTTCTCCATCTGTGCATCGGTCTGTATCTGCGTAAATCCATGCGCCTTATTTACACACACACACAGACACACACACAGACACACACACACACACACACACACACACACACACACAATCACATGTTTAATCTTGCTGTGGGAGATTTCACTGGTCACATGAGGAGAGTAATGGTTGACAGAACGAGCGTCACTAATACACAGTTCACAGCGCGATCACGAATTGAAAGTAAATGCAAAAGCATTGCGATATATTTTTCCTCCCTATGAGAGCCTGATGGGCGGGGCGGAAATACATTTTGGTAGCCCAAATGGATGACACAACAGCCCCGGGACGCCGGGATAGCGATTTTGCGAGCCCTGACTTGAGTACGTCAGGGTGTTTCTGATAGATGTTGCATCTTTCACAAGTGGATGTCAGTGTTTAGTAATGAAGGGTGTTTTTTAAAGTACATGTCTGGTTTTTAGGAACAGTAGTTGACTGTTTTAGAAGGCAGGGTGATTGATGTAATGTAAATGTATGATGAAATGTAAGCTGGTTTAATGATTGCATATGCACTGAAGGGCATGTGTGCTTTTCTGGTATCTGTTGCAAGCTAAATCCCTAACAGCTGATATCATGTAAAGCAATGTGGCAAGCAGCGTTCGACTTCTTTAACAAATTCACCGCCTTATATTTCAATACGTTTTTAAATTGCTTATCACTGTAAACCTGCAGGCCATGTAACTCTGTCTGATTGTGCCTCGCACCATGAGTGCTTCCTTTTTAAGATGGCCTGTTTAAATTATAGTTCAATTTATAGTTCATTTACAGGCACGATCCTTAAGATTTTCTTCAAAACGTTTTAATTCTTTTGTGCTTTTGTGATCTAAAGGCACAGCTTGATGTTAGTGTTTTAAACAAACATAAGACAAACTTGTGGCTGGTGCATGTGGCCCTAAACACTGGCTGTCTCTAGAATACTCATTCAGACAACACATCAACTAGAAAATGTCATTTATTACATACCCTCCTAACAGAACCTTTCTGAAGGTGTTCATCTTATTCTCTGCCTTATGCCCAACAGATACGCCGCAATGCTGTGCTTGCCAGATTCAAACTTCCGCACTTTCTACTCACAAAATGCTAATGAGATAATTGTAGAATTCAAATTTCAGTGGGGTAATTTCAAGGTTATTAATTTTAGAATTAAAATTTCAGTGATGTAATTGCAGGGTTATTAATTGTAGAATTCTAATTTCAGCGGGGTAATTTCAGGGTTATTAATTGTAGAATTCTAATTTCAGTGGGGTAATTTCAGGGTTATTAATTGCAGAATTCTAATTTCAGTGGGGTAATTTCAGGGTTATTAATTTTAGAATTCTAATTTCAGCGGGGTAATTTCAGGGTTATTAATTGTAGAATTCTAATTTCAGCGGGGTAATTTCAGGGTTATTAATTGTAGAATTCTAATTTCAGCGGGGTAATTTCAGGGTTATTAATTGTAGAATTCTAATTTCAGCGGGGTAATTTCAGGGTTATTAATTGTAGAATTCTAATTTCAGTGATGTAATTGCAGGGTTATTAATTGCAGAATTCTAATTTCAGTGATGTAATTGCAGGGTTATTAATTGCAGAATTCTAATTTCAGCGGGGTAATTTCAGGGTTATTAATTGTAGTAACTGAATGCACTTTGGTCTTAGCAGTGCATGTGATCTGAAATGGGCATCGAGCATCTGATGTCACAATATTGTTCTGGTTTAGATGCTCAGGTCTCCA
>JAZGTJ010016691.1:0-12516 GCA_036877575.1 Botia almorhae
TTTTAGATTTTATCATCATCAAGTGTGGTCTAAAGTGTAGGCAATCACCACATTTTCACTGCTGTTACTGTACATCAACAGTAATTAGACGTGACAGTCTTATCACACATTTTAAAATGTGTAAAAATTTAGCATCTGGACAATCACCATCCCCAGCATCAGCAGCACCACCTCAATCAACAGCATCAGCCGCACCATCAGTATCACCTCCATCACCAGCATCAGCAACACCCCCACCACCAGAACCATTACCATCCCCAGCAGCACCAAAACCATTACCAGCATCAGCAGCACCACCATCCCCAGCATCAGCAGCACCAGAACCATCACCAGCATCAACAGCACCACCATCCCCAGCATCAGCAGCACCAGAACCATCACCAGCATCAGCAGCACCACCATCCCCAGCATCAACAGCACCACCACCACCATCCCCAGCATCAGCAGCACCACCACCACTACCCCCAGCATCAGCAGCACCACCACCACCACCACCATCCCCAGCATCAGCAGCACCACCACCACCATCCCCAGCATCAGCACCACCACCATCCCCAGCATCAGCAGCACAACCATCCCCAGCATCAGCAGCACAACCATCCCCAGCATCAGCAGCACCACCACCACCATCCCCAGCATCAACAGCACCAGAACCAACCACAGCATCATTTTCAACAACAAGAGTACGTGTCCGGCAGCAAGTCAGGGTGACTTGCACACACTGTGGCATTAAAATAAATCTAAGGAACTTGCTGGTTCATATCAACCGAAGACACAGGCAAAGGGTAGAGGGTATTACAGCAAGCAACATTTATCATGCCAATGCATTGATGCCAAAAATGGCATCTTTGCTGTTGATAAGTCATTCTTTAAGCCATGCTCTCCTATACATGTTCAAAAAAACATGGGGTGCAAGCCAAAAAATAATCTGTGAATTGGATGAATGCAACACAAATGCTGAATTCTTCCTTATGAGTGCATTCATCTTAAGTCATTGCTCTTCTGTCCCCTCTCAGACATTACACCCATCATTTTAGATGAGGAGGTACTGACAGAAATTGTAACTTGTAGGTTTTTTGGGGATGCAAGGAAGCAGAGCTGCTTAAACCAACAAAAGGCAGCTACTGATGCAGGTGTTCCACTTTCTGTTAAGGTGACTGTTGGAGGGCCACCATCCAAAAAGTTCATTTCAATATATGAGCCAAAAGTGTCATACCACAGCATACTGGGTAGGGTAATAGCGGCCTATGATTCAAAAAAGAWRTCCTGGCACTGTCCATGTGCCAAAGCAAGACAGTCATGTCTTCATAAATCAGTTGCAAAATGGCATCTTTTTAGTACTGACCGACATCTGTTCATGACTGCAGACTGCATCTGTTCATGACTGTCAAAAAATATGACAAGCTTACATAGATACAAAGTTTAAAAAAGTATTAGAAACACACACATAGTGTGAGTAATGTTCTTATCAAATATTTACGTAAGTATTTGCAGTGGGACATGGAATTGTACACATTGTATGACAATAAAGCATTATAAAAAAGTATTTACGTAATTTCGTAATTTCACAGAAACGATACTGACTATGCTTAAAATCATCAATCATAATCATTACAAATATTAGAGAAAAATAAGGAAATATTTTCTATGCCAGCATCTTGCGCATCAACACAAGCATTTACTTCCATTACGGTTGAACTCGCACTAACATTAACAGCCATTTGGTGGCGCTTGATAGCGCGTCAAGCCCCGCCCATTAGATCCAGCGAGGGGGAGCTGGAACTCCAGCGAGGGAGCTCTAGCTCCTCCCATTTGGCTCTGCAGCGAGCACCTTCTCTTTTACTCTGAAGATACAGGCCCTAGTTGGAATGCTGGATCAGTAAGGAGGTCCTGGACTTGTGGGTCGCATGTCTCCTGACTCCTAGCAAAACTGCCCCACGATCTCCGAGCAAACTTTAAGAGGTATGTTAATCCCCTTAAGACACAGATCCCAACCTTGTTAGATTTGACTGAATGGCTGGAATATGAAGTGAGAGTGCAAGAGGATGGTACTCAGTTCAATATTGACTCAAGTAGAGAGCGAACGAGTTCCCGCAAAGAACAGCATAAGAAGTGGTGCCACCAAAGCATTCAGGCTTTTGCTCTTAAGATACGGGCCCTGGTTGGAATGCTGGATCAGTTAGGAGGTCCTGGACTTGTGGGTCGCATGTCTCCTGACTCCTAGCAAAATTGCCTCACGATCTCCGAGCAAACTTTAAGAGGTATGTTAATCCCCTTAACCCTTTCGCGCGTACGATCACACCGGTGTGATCATTCTTAGTTAGGTTCAGGTGCGTACAATCATACCGGTGTGATTAGAATGTTCAGTGGTCACATGATCATCTGCTGAATTCAAAGTATGTTCAAAACCTGCAATGGCGGTAAACGAGAGCGAGTCTCTTAGCACTTATTATGATTCATGGTTGTTAGCGTTTTCAGTCACGTAATGTTTATTTGTTTCTTACGTTTTAAATGATGCTGCACAATCACACATAAATATAAACGCAAATACCAGGAATAAACATATATAAGTTCAATTTTAACTCACATTTATTTGTATAGAGCTTTTCATATACATCTCCTACATAGCGCTTAGTTTAGTTGTCGGGGGGCACCGGGAGGGAGTTAGTTGTCGGGGGTGACACATTTAGATGTGGGGGGGGGGCTTAATTGTCGGGGGGCGCCGGGAGGAAGTTAGTTGTCATGGGTGACACATTTAGATGTGGCAGGGGGGGGTATAGTTGTCGCCCGGGGAGCAATTCAATGTAGAACCACCACTGCATGCGGTTGTGTTTTATTCATGTCAATCGATTGCGTAGGTAATTATAAAGTTAACTCTATTCCTCTCTTAGTTGGCCAGACACTTTTATGTTTTTCAAAAGAAGCGGATGAGCATTTTTAAATCCAGCAGAGTCTGTCTCCCGAACACATCGCGGTGCCCGTGACAACTTGCCAATCAATCTAACGTGAACATTATAAACGTTTGCACATATTTAACAATCGGAAAATCTTTCATTTAACAATGCATGTAAAAGTTTTATAAATATTTTGTTTGAAATATTTATATAGGTATAAGCTGCAGCGCGCCACTGTGTAGTCACGTCACAAGCTTTATGCATAGTAACTGGAACGTGATTCATTCCAAAATAACGGTCGCATTAAAAAAATTGATGCTGTGGGGTCTGTCGCCTGAAAGAAAACTCACGCGTGAAAGGGTTAAGACACCGATCCCAACCTTGTTAGACTTGACAGAATGGCTGGAATATGAAGTGAGAGTGCAAGAAGATGGTACTCAGTTCAATATCGACTCAAGTAGAGAGCGAAATACTGCCCCTTGTAATTGAAGTTGCTTCCTTGTCCTCATTTGTAAGTGTAACGATTGTTGTCTTCCACGTTGTTTTACACGACTGTCACCTATTGCAATGGACGACGCACACCACGACCCTGGTTCTCAGTTCTTTTATTCACCACTGCAATGATGATTGTGTCTGAGAAATACATCAAAATGTATTAATACACCAGGTGAAAACATTGCAGACATAACCGCAGCAGCATTAACCATCTTCTGCTTAACTACCAAAAACTCTCAACAAATTCATGGTAACTGAATAACTGAACAAGAAAATCACATACCTGAGAAATACATCAAAATGTATTAATACACCAGGTAAAAACATTGCAGACATAACTGAAATAAAGAACATAAAGTAAATAACTCGCTCTCATTAAGAGTAAACTCACTGTGTGTTATCCATTCACTATTCGATGCTACACTAAGCAGCAGCACACGTCAGTCTTACTATATGAGACATGAAACACGATGATTATTAATTCAACAAAGTTTTTTCACAGAGTTGTAAACGTTATACATTTGTTGATATAATCACACATATCTCTTTTACATGGGAAAAACTCATATTAAACACATATATCATATTTTAAACACAGTGAACTGGAGAGAGGAGAAACGCGCTTACCCGCAGCAGCGTTAACCATCTTCTGCTGAACTACGGTAGGCGCACATGGACAAAATAACGATAACGTCTGCAACGTATTAACCGCTAGAGGGCACCAAAACACCATTTAATTTAGTTCACCCTTATAATTTCCTGTAATTCAACATAACGAATTTTATTATTATTAATGTTCTTTTTAACTCCGTTACATAAGTCTCTTTGGATAAAAGCGTCAGCTAAATGACTAAATGTAAATGTCAAAGCGTTTACTGTCATATGCACAGTGAGAAAAACAGGTTTCCCTGTGCAATGAAATTCTTTGCTGTCCACAGTGAATGCCAGGACAGTTATATAGACTAAAAAAGAACTTTAAAACTTTAAAGAACTTTAAAAAACTTTAAGAAATATACAATAAGGGGAAAAATATACAATAAGGGGAAAAATATACAATGAGGACATAAAAAAATAATTACACTCTGAATATAGGACGATGTGCAAATTGAATAAACATGCAAACTGAAGGGTAGTTATACCCTAGAAGGGTAGATAGCAATGATTGACTTGAAGCCATGTGCAAAATGATAATGTGACTAAGGTGCATAAAAGATGATGGGATGCATATAATGGTGATAAACAGTAGTGAAATCTGTTTATTCAGCTACCTGTTTAAAAGTCTTATGGCTGAGGGAAAGAATGAGTCCCTCAGTCTTGTGGTCCTGCATTTTACACTCCTGTACCTCCGTCCTGAGGGTAGGAGTGTGAACAGTCCATGTTGTGGATGGGGTCCTTAAGGATGGGAGCAGCTCTCCTGTGGGTTCTGCACTGGTAAATTGTCTGCAGAGAGGGCAGTGGAATCCTGGTAATCCTCTCAGCAGTCTTCACCAGTCTCTGCAGTTGTCTGCGATCCCTCGCAGTAGTGCTGCCATACCACACTGTGATGCAGTTGGTAAAGATGCTCTCCACGACACAGCTGTAGAAGTTGCTGAGGATCTTGGGAGACATGCCAGTCTCCTCAGAAAGTACAGCCACTGTTGAGCCTTCTTGACCAGTTCAGAGGTGTTAAACATCCAAGTGAGGTCCTCGCTGATGTGAACCCCTAAATATTTGAAGCTGCTCACCCTCTCCACTTCAAGCTCCCGGATAAAAAGTGGCTGATGAGTTTTTCCATTCCTCATGTCCACGATCATCTCCTTTGTCTTGTCTGTGTTGAGGGTAAGGTTGAGTGAACATTGACTTTGTGTGGGATGACAGTGTTGAAGGCAGAGCTGTAGTCGATAAACAGCATCCTGATGTAGGTGTCCTTTTTTGCAACACAACTCAACACTATCTCAATCAGTGTCCAAACTTAAAAGCTACTGACCAAAGAGCAAATTGTGACTTGGATCATATCAAATGCTGGAGATGTGGGTGTGATCACCAAGCAGGTCAGTGTACTCTTAAAGCGAAATGCAAAAAGTGTCAGAGGACACACCTAGAAGTTCTGTATAAGGTCAACAACGAAAGGAGTGTTGATGCTACCAAAGCAACAGAAGGAATCACTCAGTCTACCAGCACCACAGTAGAAACTCTTTATGTCAATCGTCCAACAGGCAGCAGTAATGTGTTCCTGAAACTGTGCAGAGTCATCATACACAACAGAGGCCTTTCACTGGATACATATGCCCTACATTTACATTTAGGCATTTGGCAGACGCTTTTATCCAAGGCGACTTACATTGCATTATACTACACATTGATCACTATACATTGAGTATGTGCAATCCCTGGGATCGAACCCATGACCTTGGCGTTGTTAACGCCATGCTCTAACCACTGAGCTACAGGAAAGCTGCCCTGCTAAACAATGGATTAGAACACACCATACTTCTCCATAAGGCAGCTCAACAAACCTTTATAGTAAGCCAGAAGACCTGTCTCTTCGCACAGTGCGCCAAGACATCCTCATCATTCATGGTTCCACAGTATCATTCACAGAGAGTTCTGCCACACAACCAGATAGCAACTTTGCAATCAAGAGAGCCTTCACAGCTGAGGAGCTTGGACTAGCACCTTATACTTACCCAATCGAGACCTTACGGAAAAGATATCTCCATATCAGAGGCTACAGTCTATTGACCATGCAAGGCCATTACTGCTCAATGGGTCAGATTACCCAAAACTGATCATCCCAGTTGAGCCAGTCTGGTTGGGGCCTTCTGGAGGTCTGTCTGCAGTGAAAACTCGCTTGGGGTGGACACTGCAAGGTCCATCAAAGTTCCTTGAACTTATTCCCCACACACAACAGTGCCTGGTCACATCTGTCAGCCTTGCACCTAATGATCTGTTTAGTCAAGTATAAAGGTTGTGGCAGATAGACATCTTGCCCTATCACAACAAAAAGCTTGTGACAAGATTAAAGCAAGATGCAGAAGCTATACGGATGTTGGAGGAGAAAACGATCAGGGTTGAAGTCAAAGGTGTGCAAAGACATGCTACTCCCCCCCCGTGGAGAGCAAGTCCTCCACCTCTAGCTGCTTCAAAGGAAGCAGTACTGCCTCATTTGCGACGGATTGAAAATCAGCTTTCACAGAGCCCTAAGAAATCTCAAGTGTACAAGTCAAGGATAAACAAGTTGCTAGAGGCAGGATATATAAGGAAAATCCCCCAATCCACAGCCATACAGACTTACGGTATTATTATTCCGCACCATATGGTCCACCACAAAGGCAAGAACAGGATTGTATTTAATTGCTCCTTCAACTTTCAAGGGCTGAGCCTTAATGAATACCTTATTTCTGGACCAACTCTGGGTGCCAACTTGTTGGGAGTACTTCTCCGTTTCCAAGAGCATGCAGTAGCCATCAGCAGCGACATAAAGGGTATGTTTCATCAGTTCCATCTCCTGTCAGAAGACCAAGCATTCTAGCAATTCCTGTGGCAAAACCTGAACACAACAAGCCCACCTGATGTCTACTAATGGTCTGTATTACCCTTTGGTACCACTTGCAACCCGTGATGTGCTCAGAGCGTTGCTTTTATGTAGATAATTGGCTGCAAAGTATTTCCTCTTTTGATATTGCCAGTCATCTAGTACATGACATGTCATGTAAATCAAATCAGACAACTTTGAGCTTTAGTTCAGTTCAGACAGGGCAGACCCTCAGGAACTCACACTAGGACTTAGGTGGCAGTGCAGATCCAACATACTTGGATACAAACATGGCCATGTTGTTAAAGCAGAGCCGACTATGCGACACATTTATTGCATCCTTTCCAGTCAATATGATCCTTTGGGATTCATCACCCCATTTACCACCCGAGCAAAGATCATAGTACAAAAGCTCTGGGACAAAAAAAGAAAATGAGATGACCCTGACTAGGATGACCACACTTGACTTCAGCAGTTTCAAATTCTGGACTGATTCTACCACAGTATTAAACTGGCTGCAGTCGGACTCATGCCATTTCAACATGTTTGTGGGAACTAGAATCACAGAGATTCAAGAGCTTACTGACTCACAGTCATGGTCATACCTGCACTCTCAAGACAACTCCGCTGATGATATTACTCGTGGCAAGCCTTGTCTCAGCTTGCCAAACCTACCCGCTGAAAGAATGTCCCAGCATTCCTGCAGAAACCTCCATCACATTGGCTTACCCCTTCCAGCCTAAGACTCTTCCGACCAGTGTTCTACTCCACAGGCATGGACTGTTTTGGCCCATTTACCATCAAAATTGTGTGTCGGAACGAGAAATGCTGGGACATAATTTATAAGTGCTTGACCACAAAGGCAGTATACATCGACCTTCTATCTCAAGCGGACACAGACTCCTTCCTCATGTCCTTACGCAGATTCATTGCCCGTTGGGGAAAACCAAGCAAGTTACTCAGTGATCAGGGCACCAATTTCGAAGGCAGAGACCATGAGCTAAAGGAACCCTTCAAAAATATTCACCCTTAGTTGCAATCAGAGCTTGCCAAGCAACAAATCACCTTCGGTACAATACACCAAACTCCCCACATTTCGGTGGATCCTGGTAGAGAGAGATTAGATCTGTTAAGGCTGCTGCACTGTACACAACACATCGATGCACAAACTGTCACAGAAGAAGTGCTCAGGACTGTCCTAATTGAAATAGAGGGAATTCTACATTCAAAGCCATTGGGATATTATACATCCTCTGATGTTGCTGATATAGACCCAGTAATGCATAATTCGCTCTTGATGGGACAACTGGATTCTGCTTTGCCTCAGGTAATTTACCCTGAATCTGAACTGCTCAGTTGAAACGCTGGAGACACAATTTTTTGGGGTTGCCACTGGGTTTTAATTAGCACCTAAGAGCTTAACAATTCTTTACACGGAGTACCCCCCCAAATAAATTACCCCAGCCGAATAATTACCGGACAGCTGCAGAAAGAAAAAAAGTCCCAAAAAAGTAGTCAAAACAAGTGGCACAAAGGCGTTCGTATATTACAATGCTCAATCAGAAGGGCTTTCGCAGCATCCAACAGGTGCTTGGAAGGCTAATGCCACTGGTCAGGTAAGCCCCGTCAGCAGTCGGGTAGTGTCAACATAACCGAAAGCAATAGTATTAGCAACTAGATAGGTACATTTTTTCAGAAAGTACGAACGCCTTTGTGCCACTTGTTTTGACTTTACTTTTTTGGGCCTTTTTTTCTTTCTGCAACTGTCCGGTAATTATTCAGCTGGGGTAATTTATTTGGGGGAGTACTCTGTGTAAAGAATTGTTAAGCTCTTAGGTGCTAATGAAAACCCAGTGGCAACCACCAAAAATTGTGGTGCTTGCCGTGGCAGGAATATTTAAACGATGTTAACACAATTTAGCATAATATTAACATGTTTTAAGATGAAATTACATGATGTTAACATGACTTAACATGATGTTAGAATGACTAAGCATAATGTTAATATGACTTAACATGATACTAGCATGATTTAACATGATGTTGGCATGATGTTACCATGACTTAGCATAATGCTATCATGACCTAGCACAATGTTAGCACAATGCTAAAATGACTTAGCACAATGCTAGCATTACTTAGCATGATGCTAGCATGATGCCCACTGACAGCCCTAGTCAAATAAGCCCACCCACATGTCTCCGCAGTGTTTTAATGCTGAGATATGGCTTATTAGTTTTATTATATGGTTGCTAGGGTACCATAAATGGTTGCTAGGGTGTAGCAGACAGGGTAAAACCAATATGTAACCAACAGATGGATATGTGTGTGAATTCTGTGTGAAAGTCTCCCATGTCTCTATGATGTTCAGGTGTTGAGATATAGCTAATTCATGCTGTTTGCTAGGCTGCTCCAAATGGTTGCTAGGACATGGCTGGACAGTTTCTATAGTAATAATTAAAGACTACTGTGGAGCTATAAAATTCAGCCCAATGTTACGTCTATGGGATTTTTTCGCCCACTTTCTCCTACACCCCAAAAACATTGTACACCCAATCGCTTATAAAAGTCATAGCACATGCCCCCACAATAAGCTGGTCGATTTGACACCTCATTCATGGGTCTATGACAAACCTTGCGGGATGAGTAGCGTGTAGAAATGTTGTCCAGAAAAAGAAGTATCTCGGATAATAATAGAAATCTGCGAATTACAAAATTGTTTTGTTCTTTACTCAGGTCTTAAAGGGTATTAAACGATACGTGGAAAATTCTGAAACGAAATTGAAGAAGCGGCATAGAAATGAAACGGGCGCACCCCGTTTCATCCCGGGATAAGCACGAAGCAAAGCTCAACCAGAAGGGCTCTCGCAGCATTTGCCGAGAGCTCGGATAGGTCAGGCCGCTGGACGGGTAGTCCCGTGCCTGCAATCGAGGGGGTGATGCCCAAAGCATTCGGATAGGGGGCTCGACCAGCAATTTGGAGTGGTAAAGGTGAGGCCCGGGTGGTCCTGCACAACTTCCGAACGGGCTGCCCGCACACCAACGCAAACGTGAGCATCCGATGACGCCTAGCAAAACAGGCTCACTGCTATTCAAGCGGGTAGGGCTCAGCCAATGCTTAAAACGAGATGGACAAGGCTCTGCCCATGAACGGGGGCCTGCAGTAACAAGTAAAGAAAGTAGGTTGTGAGGGTTTTTTTGACAAATGAAAACAGTGTGATTGGTGAGACGAAAATAGAGGGGATGATTTAGATGAAAGGCTTGCAGGCTGATACTGGTGGAGGAGCGCAGGTGACGGTTATTATGTAATTAGCTGTTTAAGGCTCTGTGAGCTTTTCGGATATGGAAATGGCTTGATCTAATGTATGTTTTGAAGGCTTCCAATGACCAGCAGCCTAAAGCTTAAATTTGATTTGTGAGAGCCAATTTTGAGCACCTGTGGTTGCTGCACCCATACGAAACGAATGATTAGAAAATTGGTCTGCTGAGACACCGAACTGGGTGAGAACTAGTTTTAAATGATTTTAAAACCAGAATCCCATTGTCGGTATGTTGAAAAAAGAATAAAGAGTTTTTGCTTGATCTGTTTTAGTTTTGTTTAATAAAGAAGCAATTGTTTCATTATTCAAAACCTGTAAGACTGTAAAAAGGTAAAAATCAGGAGGTGGCATGTTATAAGGGAAGTGAGAGGGTTGGAAGCATTTAAATAATATGGAGGGTTCTACGTGAGATGGCGGGCCGCACAAGAAGTGCAGCATCATGCCGCATCTTTAAAGGTCGAACACCGTTTTCAAGGTACACGCTGGCGGCGCTGAGTCAGGCAGCAAACAATCAAAAACGGTTAGACAATTCAAAACACAAGGACAGGCGGCAAAGACTGACTGAAAATGTCCGGTTTATATATTCTATTCGTCCAGAAAAGCTGCGATGACGATGGAAAAAAGCTTGTTCAAAATAGGGCATAGGATACTGCAGATTAAGGCGTATCGAGAAACCGAGGCTGACTGAGGGCGTACCGTTGGTGAACAGTTGGATGTCAAGAGAGATAGATAGCGAGATCATAAGAAAAGGTTTGCCAATTCCATTGCTTTAGAAACACTATCCGGAAGCTCGTTTTTGCACTGGCAGAAAAGAGGAATTTGGTCTTCTGACGTGTGAACAAAAGATGCGAGGGAAAGGAGATGGTTGATGAAAGGGCGGCCCTGGGGAGTTATGCGTGTGGTGACGTTTAGGTGACCAAATATGAAAAAAGAAAAGGTTTGTGTTTGAGCGAAACGGGTTAAGAAAATAGACGCAACCAGAATGATTCTGTCAATTTTATGCTTGGAGAATGAAGCCTGGAATTATAGTCTACAAACACTTTTTGGACAGAAAAAGTCTGCAAACACTTTTTGGACTGTAAGGCGATGCACATCTGAAACAGCGGTGTGGTATATAATGGTAATAATAATGATAATAATTAAATTATTGTAGCTGGACCTGATGTTTTCACCTGAGCGATAGGGATCCCGAGTTCAGCGAACACTTTTAGGACTAAGAGGAGATGAGCTGCTGGAATAGCGTTGTGAGGTGAGATTATTAAAAATCATCGAGCAAATAGAGAAGTTAAGGGATGCCATATTTTTTGGATAGAATCCAGCATATAGCTTCTGGCAGGGTGTATGGTATATTTTCTCATCTGCATAATATGTATGGTATATTTTCAAACATACTTGGTATATTTCAGTATAGTCACTGAGCAGTACAATTTTGATCAGTTTTGATCCTTTGCACGTGCGCATGTTTTATAATTACTCTACATGGAAATCTTTTAGTATTTTAAATTAATTTTATTACTTTTACGATTCATTTTAAAAATGATCCTGCCTGGTTTTCACTACAGTTAGAATGTAACTGGAAGAAATTAAGTAAACAAAAAATGAAGTCACCTGATAATGAAGGTACATGATATCCAAAAAGGGCAGTCAGATTCAAGGCTGTGGGATGCTATCTAATGTGTTTGGCACCTGGAATCCTTGACTGAGAGTTTTTTTGCAACTGATTTATGAAGACATGACTTTGGCACATGGACAGTGCCAGGACTTCTTTTTTGAATCATAGGCCGCTATTACCCTACTCAGTCTGCTGTGGTATGACACTTTTGGCTCATATATTGAAATGAACTTTTTGGATGGTGGCCCTCCAACAGTCACCTCAACAGAAAGTGAAACACCTGCATCAGTAGCTGCCTTTTGTTGGTTTAAGCAGCTCTGCTTCCTTGCATCCCCAAAAAACCTACAAGTTAACATTTCTGTCAGTACCTCCTCATCTAAAATGATGGGTGTAATGTCTGAGAGGGGACAGAAGAGCAATGACTTAAGATGAATGCACTCATAAGGAAGAATTCCACTCCTCCCTGCAAATTCAGCATTTGTGTTGCATTCATTCAATTCACAGATTATTTTTTGGCTTGCACACCATGTTTCTTTTTGAACATGTATAGGAGAGCATGGCTTAAAGAATGACTTATCAACAGCAAAGATGCCATTTTTGGCATCAATGCATTGGCATGATAAATGTTGCTTTGCTGTAATACCCTCTACCCTTTGCCTGTGTCTTCGGTTGATATGAACC
>JAZGTJ010016692.1:0-10904 GCA_036877575.1 Botia almorhae
GATAAATCGGTTTGACCACAGATCAGTGTGAAGTGTTTGTAAAGCATGACTCTTGTTCTTGTTTTAGCTTTGGAAATGAGCGTGCTGTTCTCCCAGGATGTGCTCCGGATGCTGTTATCACTGCAGCCTGTATTGCAGGATGCCATTCAGAAGAAGAGGTCTGTGCGTTCGTGGGGAGTGCAGGGCCCCCTCACCTGGCAGCAGTTCCACAAGATGGCTGGCAGAGGGTCCTACGGTAAGCATCAAGGGACAAAAGTCAAACTGTTCATCTTCTGCATAATTCATATGCACAGTTCAGCATTTGCACCGTCCTTATTTGTCAGGTACTGACGAATCTCCAGAGCCTCTACCGATTCCTACCTTACTGATGGGTTACGAGCACGACTTTGCCGTGTTGTCGCCTTTCGCTCTGCCTTACTGGGAGAAGCTTCTGCTGGACCCGTATGGCTCCCAGCGGGACATCGGCTATATGGTGGTGTGTCCTGACAGTGAGGCTCTGCTGAATGGAGCCAGAACTTTCTTCAGAGACCTGACTGCTGTGTATGAGGTAAGGGCACGTTAATAAACCAAGAGAAACTGGTTTCTCTTAACTCACACTGGGTATTGTTTAACCACATGTATAATGTGACTTGATGAATGCTTAGAAACGTTTTATTGTTTGGCAGTCCTGTCGGCTCGGTCAGCACAGGCCTATCACCAAGTTATACGCCGATGGCATTGTGACCGTGAGTGACACGGCGTCTAAGCTTTTAACAGACCAGCCTCTCAATGACTGGCTTCCAAAAACCATCAACAACAGCAGCGAGGCCTTAACCAAGCTTAGACTCTACGCTCAAGTGTGTCGAAACGACTTGGGTACGTTTTAAGGGCGTATCGGATTTCTGTCCTCCAGCGTTGAGGTAAATCAAATTAGATTCTTCAGCAGAAAACTGTAATATTTTCTTTTCTCTCTTCAGCTTCACATCTGGCAGCTCAGTCTTTGGACAGCTCTCTGCTTTCTCAGCGAAGCTCCAGTAACCCTGCTGCGGCTCAAAATGGCACCACCCCCTCCACCAACAGCACCTCCAACACAAACACCAGTAGCACTACATCCACCTCCACATCCTCCTCCTCTTCATGCTCTCAGAGCAATGGCATACTGCCGTCTGTCAAACCCAACTCCCTCCCTCCTTCTGGGGCTCAGGGCTTGCAGTCCAGCCAGCAGAGCAGCGCTCAGAGCGCAGGAACTCTGGGAGATGGAACATCAGCCACCAGCCAACCTCAGGTTCCATCTGAACCTGTCGAAAGGTAACAGACACTTGAAACTAATTCCTGTAAATAGATCAACCTTACCATCTCTTACAACATCATAGAATTTACATGGTTTGTATATTGCTAGTAAAGTCTTAGCAAATATTTGTGACCCCGTCTGAAACCCAGGCTAAGGTCTCAATCGGATTCAAATCACAAAAGCTATAAACAGTATCTTCTCTCAGACAAGTCCTCTGATGCATGATTTATCTGTTTAACAGCACAATGGAACGAGAGAAGGTGGGAGTGACAACCAGTGGAGACTCGCATGCTGTCATCCACCCTCCTGCCATAGTGATCTACATTGTTAACCCGTTCAGCTATGAGGAGACAGGAACAAACTCCAGCGTGTGGACACTGGGGCTCCTTCGTTGTTTTCTAGAAATGCTTCAGTGTCTCCCTCCCCACATCAGGAACGCTGTATATGTGCAAGTATGACCATGCAGAACATTCTGGTACTTCCAAAATTAACATTCCAAGTTTTGTTTTGATCTAAAAGTCCTGCGTTCATCTCATTCCAGGTAATACCCAGCCAGTTCTTGCTGCAGCCCGTCTTGAGTGAAGAGTGCCACATGTACACACAGCATCTGAAGTCTCTGGCTTTCTCAGTTTACACTCAGTGCAGGCGATGTCTGCCGGCCTCCACTAATGTCAAAACGCTAACAGGCTTTGGCCCTGGACAGGCCATTGACACTGCACTACAGAACCCAGAGGTACATGAGGTTATTAATAACTGGTAATAGATTATGACACCTGGGTGACATGGAAATGAATCTGTTAAGTACATTAATTAATTACTTACATAAGGGATAAATGGCAATCAGACAGTTGACAAGGTGATCAAGACCCAGACAAAATTAGGAAATATAGGAACTTGGTTGCCTGAGACAACAGTCAGTTATACATTTAATTTTGAAATATTTAAAACAATATTATTTCTAAATAATTACCATTGATAACATAGCGTCATTTACACATTTGACTGCTCAGTGATCTGACTGACCAATCAGAATCAAGTATTTTAGTGACCTCTTGATTCTTCCTCCACAGAGACCAGAGAGTTTACGTTTTTATGCCCCGCCATTTGTTCTGGCTCCAGTGAAAGACAAACAGACCGAGTTGGGTGAGACTTTCGGAGAGGCTGCGCAGAAGTACAACATTCTGTTTGTGGCCTACTGCTTGTCACATGACCAGAGACGGCTCCTGGCCTCATGCACTGACCAGTATGGAGAGCTGCTGGAAACCTGCATCATCAGCATTGACGTACCCAACAGGTGATCACTCAGAACAGTTTTTGGGTTTCTTAGTTTGCTTAAGTGCAGTTCTCTGTGTGTGTGACTGGGATGTTTGTGCACATTCATACAGAGCGCGGAGGAAAAAGGGCTCTGCACGACGGCTTGGCCTTCAAAAACTGTGGGAGTGGTGCCTCGGTCTCGTGCAGATGACCTCGCTGCCTTGGCGCATCGTGATTGGCCGGCTTGGAAGGATAGGTCACGGGGAGTTACGCGGTAGGTTTTGCTTTGCATTTTGTAATTGTTCTAAACTTTTTGGCTTCTCGTCTGTTGATCTGAATCCTGTTTTGCTCCAATCAGATTGGAGTATTTTGTTGAGTAGACGGAACTTACAGTCTCTCAGCAGAAGACTGAAGGAAATGTGCAGGATGTGCGGTATCTCCGCCGCTGACACTCCCAGCATCCTCAGTACCTGTCTGGTCGCCATGGAGCCCCAGGCTTCCTTTGTCATCATGCCAGGTAATTAATCTGGAGATCTCACACTGAGAAGAAAAGTTCTTCTTCTTTGGACTTCAGTTTTTCTTTTGTTTGTCATTAATCAGTGATGCTACTTCATAGCTTTACAACATGTTTGCAAAATAGCAATTAAAATATATCTATATATAATTATACTAAAGCGTAATTATGCTGCCTTCTAAAATACTGGCCACACATGAGGTTTACAAATGTAAGCAGGCAGGAATTTCTGTTAAGAAATGAGTACCAACATACCTCTCTGTCTCTCCATAGACTCCGTGTCCACAGGCTCCGTGTTCGGCCGCAGCACAACCCTGAACATGCAGACGTCCCAGTTAAACACTCCTCAGGACACCTCCTGCACACACATCCTGGTGTTCCCCACGTCTGCTGGCCTCCAGGCCTTCAATCCTAGCAATGGTCAGGCATTCTCAAAGTTCTCCGCAAGCAGATCTAGCTGTAGTTTTTCTATACGTACAATAGTGCTTCTAATGAAGTGATTGAGTAACTGTTCTTGTGTCTTGTGTTCAGATGTCACTGATGGTATGGGGGCCATAGATGGGATCTTGGAAATGCTGTCAGAAAATGACCTGGTTGATCCTGATCTCATCAACATAATACCTAATTCACCCACCACCTCTCTAGTGCATTCGCCAGGCTCACATTACCACCATGGAGGAGATGGCAGCAAGGTGAACCCATCTGTCCTCAGAAATGTTACCATACAAAATATCTTGTCACTATCACTTAGGTTTCTCATATCAACTAGCTGTCTAGGTTCTTCCCACTCCTCTGTCATTGACTAACAAACCGATAGCCTCACTCTAAACACATACTATTGGTTGATAGCTGAACAGATAAACCCACCTTAAATGAACATTATTGGTTGATTGCTATACAGACAAACCTGCCTCAGATGAACACTATTGGTTGATTGCTATACAGACAAACCTGCCTCAGATGAACACTATTGGTTGATTGCTATACAGACAAACCTGCCTCAGATGAACATCATTGGTTGATTGCTATACAGACAAACCTGCCTCAGATGGACACCATTGGTCGAGCACCAAACAGATTCCAAAACCCTATTCCAAATGCACACAATTTTTTAGGCCGGTGTTGCTGTGCAAATATGGTGTTGAAATTAACACTCCCCATCTCTCTCCCATCTGCAGGGTCAGAGCACGGAAAGAATGGAGTCACATGATGAGTCTCCAAACATCCAGCAGCAGCCCATGGCTCTGGGCTACTTTGTGTCCACGGCTAAAGCGGGTCCATTGCCTGACTGGTTCTGGTCCTCCTGTCCACAGGCAAAAAACCAGTGTCCTCTGTTCCTGAAGGTGAGCTTTTCAAGTAAACATCCTCAGAACATTACACCCCTCCAGAGAGATTACATTACAGCTAACGTTATGAATTGTGTTTTGGACAATAAAGCTAATCTAATTTACTCAACACAGCTGCAGAGGTCGTGTCTAATGAATGTGTCTCTATATCTTCCTGTCAGGCTTCTCTGCACTTTAATGTTTCATCAGTGCAGTCAGATGAGCTGCTTCACAGTAAACACTCTCACCCTCTGGACTCTGTTCATACCTCAGATGTGCTCAGGTATCATTCATGTCCTCACCTCTACACTTCATTGACCGCAGGATAAAAAATAACTGCAGTGCTGTTATAGTGTCCTTGGATTTAAAATTAGCAAACGGAACTAACTGTATAATGATGGACGGTACAATGGTATTGTTGTTACTAAAGTTCAGTCACGCAATGATGTTTTAACTGAACGGTATTCAATCTAAAGAAATAAGGCATCAAAAGCTTGCATTATTTTATAGTAACCATGTGTATTGTTTTTACAGATTTGTGCTGGAACAGTACAATGCTCTCTCATGGCTGACCTGTGACCCAGCAACTCAGGACCGGCGCTCTTGTCTGCCTGTGCACTTTGTTGTGCTCAACCAAATGTACAATTTCATTATGAACATGCTCTAACAAACGGGGATCCTGCACAACTGTTGCCATGGTTTCTCACAGCGGACCCCACATGAACCACATCACTGCACTGCCGCCACAGGCCTGTGGACACGTCTGGACAGCCCTACTTCAATCATACAGCGCACTTAAGGCAATGCCAGGCTGCCCAGTTTATGCCAAGTGTCCATCTCACACCAACTGGAGGACGAGGAACTAGTCCATCAGAATAAACTTCTGTTAAAATAATGGCCCGTTCGGGTCAGATTTTATCCAGTTAAAATGCCTGCACATCTTATTTATTGTAACTTTTTAAATGTGTAATTTCTTAATCTTTTATATTATATAAACACAGGGAAGCGCATATTGCCTTCCCAATGAAATATAAATGGTTTGTCATGTATGTAATTGTCTTAATTACAGAACCGACAAGTGAATTCGCTGTAGGTTGCTTTTAGAGAAATATTTATATACAGGAGCTCATGTTCTTACCTTTGTGTGGTGGGGACTTTAAGATCTGTTGCTACAAAATTCCTGTACAGCAATTTAATGTGTTCAAATAAGAGGACAAGAGATACATTGTCGGAATATATATATATATATATATTTTATATCACAGATTTAGAGAATTGTGTGTATATAAACGTGTATATACAATTGTGTGCCGCTATGGATGGTGCCGCCAATGTTTTAGGAATAAAGCGTGTAAAACCTGCAACCTGTGCTCATCATTTCACATCTTGCATGATTTGAAGCAAATAACCCGAGTTTGTAGTGGAAAAAATGAGCCACCGTATTGCAGGTGGTTTCATCATACTCTCAAGGTATGATAAGCCCTGGAGGGAAATATTGCTGTGGATTTATTCTGCTCAAATCCCTGTGAAATGACATGGTGCTTTTCTCATCAGGCTTGTTCATGTAAGCGACTCCCTTCTTTGCATATGTGCCCGTTTCCTTTATGGAGCAGAAGTTGGGTGTAGAACATTCGCACTTGAATTGTGCCTACAGCACTGATACTGTTGTTCGGTAAGACCTCCAGGAGCGCTGCTCTCCATATATCACCATTGCTATTCTTGATATGATGATTAAAGCCCCTGAAGATTTACTGTCATTTCTTTCTCTTTCTGTTTTGTTTCTGTTACCAGCAAACAGACACTGCTGTTACTGTATATTACTTTAGGGGCCTGCAGGTAATAATAATCTCCATATTCCACACTTTCCAAATATTTTTATTTGGCTCTGAATTTTGTTTTCTGTAAATTACCCGTTTGAATGATGTTAAGTTCCTGCTGGCGTTTGTATTTAAATATAACATTTTAAGCACTTGTTAAATTAACAAGTCCTTATATCAAAAATGACCCCAGCTTCCTGCCAAAATAGTGGTTAGTTACTACAATTACTGTTAAAATAAAGCTGAGAAACTCACTTTGATATTTAGCATTAATGATATCCAAAAATCCAAAATTTAATATTAAGGAATCAAATTTATTTTTATTATGGTTTATAATTGTATAAACCAAAATAACTGGTTAAGCTATTTATTAGTTAATTATTGCATGTGTAAATCAATTTTGCCAGAAGGTGGCGCTGTTGTGCTTTCATGACGCGCTTAAAAGCGCAGACCAAAACTTATGTTTCATATTACATCCGTACTCTGAACAATTAAGCTATTATTATAAACATATTTATTAACGTTTTACCTGTTTTATTATGTTTTATTAATTTATTAAGTGCTTAACCTGTGAAAACCTTTTCATTTATATTTTAGTATCCAGCTTAATACTAAAGCCAGACAAATATTGTCTTTTATTAGCCCAGTAATTTTCTTCAGTTGTTGATTGCAGCGTTTTCTTAAGACATCTGACAATGGAGATGACCTGAGAGAATGTGGGATATCGACAGCATGTCACTCAAACCTCAATATGCTGCTTGGACAGAACCTGCTAGGCCCCTAACAGCCAAATTCATGGCCTTGTTATATGCTCAGGGGAAAATTACCTTCAGCTCCTCACCATGCCTGGGTCTCTTAGATTGGACTGATAGCAAAGCGAAGTAATCGGACTCCTATAATTGCCTGTCGGACCTGACATTTGTAGTTAGTGTAGCTAGGAATTGGGTCTCCTAGACCACAGCATAACAAAGTCATCATTATCTGTGTGTAATGCACTGTTACTGAGTTCGCAAAGGAATATGTTTCCCCACTTAATGTGAGGCACTTTGTAAATGAAGTACTAAATGCGACGGTAATGACTTCTATTACACAGAGGAAACATCTGGCCGTCAAAGTTAATTTCCATATTTAGTTTTTATACGAGGCAGTTATGAATGTAGTTGAATATCTGCTCAAACGACGGGTCTCTTTCACCTCATTCCGTCGCGCAAATTGAAAGCGCACTCGAGGTGTAATTTTGCCGTCGTTCAAAATCGAAGTACGGCTCTCCGCGCTCTCAAAGAAAGTGTTTTCCTCACCCTGAGCCATTGACATAACATCTGGGTTGGCATCAATTTGAGGAGCAACGTCTGAATAGCTGTATCTGTCTATCGTATTTCAACCCCATGTGACCTGGTGTTAAGTGTCTCAGGAAATTGCTCTGTCTCTCCACATCAGTCAAGCGTAATGCTGGCATCAGATTGCTGATGGAAAATGAATGCCGATAAAAAGAGGACAGGCGGAGAGCTGCAGAGGATGAACGGGAGGCCGGGGGCTTTATTGCGGTTCGCCATCTCTGGTGCCGTGACCTGGCACGGTGACGGCCGCCTATGAGCTCCCTTGAAAGCTGATATTAGACTAATGACTGCAAGGCACGGACATGGGAATGTAATTAATTGCCTAGATATTTCTTGGGAGACAGTAGATATAAAGGGAGACAGGCTTAATATAATGAACGTGCCCGGGGCAGCACCAGAGAAGTGACGTTTGTAAAATCATCTTTTATATCTGAAGGTCTGTGATTGCAGTGGAGTGCTGAAAGGGGTTACAAGCCTCACTGGTATTAAAAGGATACAAATGCAGATGTTCTCAAAGGTTCTTGTCTGATCTGCATCTGAGCAGAAAAGCCTTTCGCTCCTCGCTGAAAAACACGGTACACAGAAGACTTGACACAGAAGCAAAAAGTCATTTAATTCCGCATGGAGGGAATTCATTGGTGCAGTTGAAAGAGACAGGAAAGCATGATTAACTCTGTTTCATGTGATCATAATGTAGCTGTCTGTCAAATCAGTGCACAATTACAGGCTTGGGACCCTGAGAGGAGGCAGGTGGTCCATTTGGATTGCCAACACGCTTGACAGTGACCATTGTGTGTCATTTTAAGGATATCTATCATCTTTGAGATACAAATGAGGAAATTGCTAGCAACTGCTAACACGTATTTACGCATACTTTCATCCCCAACACTTCCACACCCCTCCCCCAAATGAGAGCAATTTCCCAAAAGGAAAATATATCCTAAACCTCAGGAAGCAAATGTGGTCTTTATGAAAGGCTTTATGCTGTAATATAATGTTTTGTTAGCTGCTTCCCAGTGGTGGAAAAAACAGACATTCCAGTAAATGGGAACTATTCCAGTCAGAGTAATGATTTTTGTCAGAAGGGATGCTACATGATATCCATTCTGTATATGACCTCTGCTCTGCTAATCATGAAAATGTATCTTCTATTCACTTGCGGTCCAGTACTCATGGATAACGGACTTTATCATGGATCATGTTTGGTAGCTTATGCTGTTGCATCATTCCGATGTGGTCAAATATAAAGCAAACTTGTGCTTTTCTTTTAGATTACAGTAGCCTGGCTTTCCACCCTTCTCAAAGCAGGTGGTGGGGGTAGAGCAGCACATTAACCCCAGCCTGGTTTTAACAGATTAGGCAGGTCAGAAAGAGTGGAACTAGCTTCCCCAAGGGAGCATCTTATCGCAAGCTTCATCCAATTACTGCCTTATGCCTCATCAGATGAGATCCACAGCTAAACAGATACACTTTGAGGCTGGAGGCTAAGCCAAGGTGTCTTGATGAGTCAAAATAAAAAAAAAAAGTGGATGACAAACGTGTGGATTTTGGTCACATTTTAACAGCTGTTGAGTGCCCGGTTAAGCCTTCATGGTCTGCAGGATATAATTTAAGTATACATGAGAAATTAATCTTTGTTATTTAAAAACTATTGAGAAATGTTGCATTGATTTTTAGATTCCTCAATACTGTGGGTGTGTGGACATGGCTATTATTATACCTATTGATTTGTGAGGGCTCCATCACATAGATCATTGCACCACTCAGAGGAGGATTCAGTCTTTATGATGGATGTCAATTTGGGCTGTAATGTGGTCTCATCTGGATTGAATTGTCAGTCAATATGTGGATGATGTTGCATATTTAGAAAGGACCATCTGCTCGCTCTGAGAGCTCCACAGAGAAAATTTCACGCTTGCTCAGAATGATTCTCTGCTGGAAATGATGCTCGAAATATCGCTGTGATACTGCATTCCCTTTTTCCAAGAAAAAAGAAAGAATAAATCTATGTGAAAGACGTTTATTTACATTTATTTGCCCTGCCACTGAACCCGTTACCTATATGAAAGTAGCTACTTTAAGCATCGCATTTTTATATAAGCAATTTTTTAATGCTACCCTCTTCGCTTTGACTAGATGACCTTTCCAATACAAAATCTCCAGAGCTGCAATATGACCCACAGATGAATAGCGGTTTTGCTGTAATCGGGCCCAATGTATTAGCGAGTCTGTGAGTGAGTGTTTGTCCTGTTCTGTCTCTCATTGGCCGAGATAATGTTTTATCAGGTAGCTGTCAGGCGTGAATCTTGAGCATTAATGTTATCTGAGACGGCGGTTTATTTCCTCATCCCAGCTCTCCTCCCCCGTTCGGCTTCACCTTGAGCTGACAAGCCAGCCGGGGAACCTCTGTGATGTCTTTTCACGGTCGTCCCTTAGAGAGAGGTGAAATGAAAAAGTTGCTCGCTTAAAACGGCCCTGATAAGACCTAATCAGCCGTTGTGGCGACTTCCATTTAGCGCCGCGGTGTAACAAATCATGTGTCACTAAGCCGGTGTGGGGCTCACGTCAGTCTCCATATTCCTCCACAGAACACGCAATTTCTCCGCCAGCGCTGGATTCATATCCCTCGTGAACCCCTCCTGACAGGTTTGTTATCAGTCGGCCTGGCTGCCAAATCCCGGAGGGAACGAGCGTAGCTATTAACGGACGGGAAACGGAGTGTGTAAATGTCAAGTAAGCTGTCATATATGTGGATTTCATTGCTTCCACGGAAGTCAAAAGACATGAGCTCATATTCAGAGAGATAAACGCCGTGACAGTTCTCACCTGTCGTGAATAATTTGCACACGGCATTTTGCGGCGCTGACAGGAAATGAACGACGGGTTTGTCACAGAAGGACGCGGCGCTCGTCTGCACTGCAGCTGAAATTCTGCACCGCAACAATAGAAACATATTAAGTCGCGTTGATGTTGCACTCATGACCACCAGCGTTGGAAGTACAGTATTGTGTCACCGTTGTTTCTCTGTATTCATCTCTCAGTGAGAAACATGAGGTAATAAAGTCTTGTATACCACTACATTGAGAATGTAGAGCCCCTGCCATAAAGCTGATAAATGAATCTGGCTGATTTCTGTCCCAGTATCTCCAGCAGTGCCATGCAAAACTGAGCAGAGATTATGGTCAATTGTTCAAGTAGAGTGAAATTCACCTCTTATTCCCCTTTAGACCACTTTGACCGCAGTCAACATCTTCCCCAGGGCTATATAGGCGTGTATATATATATATAAAATGATTAAATTATTTGATTTGATATCTTGTAATGCAATGCAAAGACATTCATGCATTTTTAAATGTGACTTCAGTGTCATATGTGGGGACAGCGTAT
>JAZGTJ010016693.1:0-12515 GCA_036877575.1 Botia almorhae
AAAGTGTGCAGAGCTGTAATCCAGAGAAATATTTGTTACTTTGTAGATTCCAAGGGATGAGTGTTGTTAAGGTTTTGATTTGTCATTATTTATAATGGAACAGAAGCAATTCTCATACTTCTGTTTGCATTACTTAGTTCTGATCACTATTACAAGCGGATAGTGCAAATGCTAATGACATACAAGAGCATGATTAAAGGGACACAGGCTGATGTCCTGACACTGTAACCCCTCTCTGTGTAAGAACAGTATTAAAGGCCCATTAGATATTAATAAAGAATAAGTTAAAGAAACATTAACCTAACAGAAAACAAATGTACTTTTCTTTACATGTCACGGTTTTATTCGTCATTGTTGCAGCTCTGAATAAGTATCCCATGATCCTCTTTGGTGGGTGTGTCTCAGGAGCAGTGTTCCACATCAGTGGATGTTCACCCTACCAAGCATGGGCTGATGGGTAAATGACTTCCACAGCTAATCCCTTTAGAGACAGGAACAAATGTTATTTGACACCCTGCTTTCTTTCTTTCTTTCTTTCTTTCTTTCTTTCTTTAATATTATTAAACATTTTTCTATGTAATATTACATATAAGACACTACACACTCATATAGTGTCTACTGTCAATACACCTCAAACTTTCACTGAAGGCTTTAAATCAGCCCAATTCTCAATTTATTGCAGTTCTCAATCTCTCCAACCATCTCACTTTCTTCTTCTTACACTCCCTGCTGCCCTGAGTCTGGAAGAGTCCTAACTGAGTGTTTAAATATTAACAGACCCTGGCTCATTAAAACAGTGTTGTGTGTTCTTTCAATAGAGACCTTCTGTTCAGCAGGACACCAGCAGAAGACCTCCAACCCCACTACTGCTGGAGTCCTCCTCCCAGACAGGGTCCTCACCTCAAGCACGGACAACAGCGGCCATCAACGCTAGAGCATAGCACTAGCATACACACTTTGTGTGTGTCCATAATGTATTCTGATACCTTCTGGCATCTTCTGTGCTATCCTAACCCTCTATTTCACTTTCTCTCTCCCTCCCCATCGTGATCTCCTGCTCTCTTAATGTATCCCGTCTCTCCAGGAGTCGTTGATATGGGGATTAACTCCAAAGTGTCAATCAATTCAGTTTTTTCTTAAACCACACAAGTTTTAATTGAGAGAGACAGAGAGAGAGAGACAGAGACAGAGAGAGAGAGAGAGAGAGAGAGAGAGAAGGTCAATAGTGGATTATAGTTCATAAACTATAATGTTAAAAATGCATGTCTTCATGAGTTCATTTTGTGTAGCCTTATGTAACAAGAGATTCACTCATTCACACAGTTTCATGGGGTTAACTGTTTCCAAGCAGCCCCCACTCACCTTTGCTGTTATCTGTCTGCTGATTAAACCTCTGATATGATCATTTCACGTAATGTTTCCTCTGTTAAAAAATGTGTATTATCTTGTCTTTGTTTTTTAAATGAATTCCTTCATTATGTGATCATTTTATTGTATTTAGTAAATGTGATAATGCAGTACTACGAGTTTATTGATCATTCTGTTTGTAGAAATGGGGGCAGTTCTTGATTTTCTGTCACAGTCATCTGGTCACCCTTGTTCTACACCACAAAAAGCTGTCGAGTTCCAGTTAAAGCCCAGCTCTCAATACTGCTTAATTTAATCAATGATGAGTGTTCTTCTTTATCACTCCATCTGTCCCTCTGTTACCCTCCTCCATTTCACACCTGGAAACCCTTCCCCTCTCTCTCTCTCTCTCTCTCTCTCTCTCTCTCACCTGCTAACAGAAGTTATTTCAGGTTCATTAATCTCTGTGACCTCCTGGAGGAGATGTTGTAAACACACAGATGTGTGTGTCACCTGGCAGCAATGCATGAGTTGACCTTTTTGTGTCCACACACACACACGCATACAATTCCGTGAACACACTTGTGGGACAAAGGCACTTTAGAGCAGGACCCTAAAGTTCCAAGCAGACGGCTGTGCAAGGTAATATGGAAAGAGAGCGAGAGAGAACAGCACCAAACTATTGGTCCAGAACTTAGTATGCTGCCTAACAAGCATTTTAAGGTATCGTAGAAGTACTGCCAACAGATGAAGGCAATCCCAAAATGCATTGCATCAAGCTACATAATCAAATAAAACCACAGCAGATATGGCAGATGCCCGTCTAACAGGAAATGTTCTCAGATTGTTGGCTGACATTCTCCAAAGGTTCTCTCAAAGTTCCCAAAAAAAGTCTTACATTAATGTAAGTAGAACATTTTTTTAATATTATATATCCTATATATCAAAGATTTTATTCTTAAGTAGCCAATAGTTTGAATAACGTTCTTATAGCCAAGCAATAATGTTAATACAACATCTAAAAAATGTTTTCAATGTTACTAGAACTTTCAAAATAACATTTTTGTTGTTTAGTGGAAATGTTCTTACAATCTAAAATTCTGGGAGGGCAGCTTACCCCGTTTCGGGTAAGTCCTTCAGCATTCCCTGTTGACTAAATCAGTGATTGTTTAGATGCATTAACGGTCTTAGCAGATTAGTGTTCAACAGCATCTACAAGAGTTAAGACAACAAACATTCATACAAGTCAGTCACCCACACACAGAAAAGATGGTGAACACCTCACAATGTCAATATCAATTAAACCTTCAGACAGTGTTTAAACATGTTTAATAGTTGTTCAGAGGGCCAAAGAAAACATTTACCCAACGCATACCTCCTAACCTTAAACTGTGAACACCAAAACAGCAGCCGGTTCTCATGCGACCTGCTTCAGAGTGGATGATTCCGGTAGATTATGAATCTTTTCCCAGCAGAACAATAGCAAGCAGTGTGGTGGAGTGGACAGCAAGCTCAACCTCTCACCAGCAAAATGTCGCTGACCTGAAGAAAGCAAGAGACCAGAGTGGGAACCAGACGTACTTTCACCTCACAGCCGGGCAAATAGAAATAAACAAGAAAGAAAAGAGCAGGAATGAGTGAATGCAGTGAACATAAAGTGTTTGTCTGTACCTCTCAAACAATGTTTGTCTGTTTAAGAGTGTGTGTGTGTGTGTGTGTGCATGATGTGTGTGTGCATGATGTGTGTGTAGATCTGGACACCATGTGTCAAATTCACCAATGGTCTTCAACAGTTCTCAGGTCAGAGAACCATCTGGTTGAATAATGTAACAACGCAATAACGTTAATAAAAAAACTGGATGATTTGAACGTTCATAGAAAATTTTTTTACTTAATTAAAAAAATATTTAAATAAAAAAAACTTTAATTACTTAACATTCAGGAAACGTTCTTGCAACCATAAAGTTGTTAGCTTCGATATGCATTTTAATATGGGAGGGACCATGAAACATTATGCTTGGACTCCTATACTGTCACTTTTGCATTTGGTAGTTTAGCGTTATGTACAGTATATCTAATTAAGTCTACTTTTAACATTATAATCTTGCTTTTTTGTGAATAGTCGTGTCAGCAGCACAACGCAGATCCCGCATGCAAAAAGCGATAATACATTCTAAATGAATTCTTCTTCCATGTATAGAGGGCAGACAGCGTGGCCGGCTGTCTGCACAGTGATCTGTGTCTTTACAAAAGTTATTTCAGGTCATTGAGTAAGATTAATGTCACATCAACATCACTACTGCATTGGCATTAATTCTATAGTCGTTCTGCAAATTGAGAAGCCCGCTGGGCTCGTTCCTGTTAGTCACACAGTCCATTAACTATGAACTGTTAAAACATATTACACATGCAATTTTTCTAAACTGAAGATTAGAGGGTAAACCAAATCCATAGAGAACCACATGTCAGAAAAGGTCAGGAAGCTCAGTGTGTGTGTGTTTATTCTTGTTTGTGAGAAAGGAAGAAACCGGGACAGAGAAAGTGTGTGGTCAGGCATGAGTGTGTATGACAAATGTCACAACTAGAGGATCAAGCTGTACGCAGTCAGATGAACACAGAGGTCAAAGGTTAACGTGGATGTTCGATAGTGTGTGTATGTTGGTTTGACCCACATTATGGGGACAAAAATGGCTTCACAATGTAGGAATAGTTAAATAAAACAAACTCGGTTTTGTTGAAAGAGTAAAAAAGCAGGTTTTGAGAGCTGGGTGTAGGGGTAGCGTTTGGTTATAGAAAACACTATTAGCTCCATGGACGGTCAATGGAAAGTCTTTGTAATGACAGGAGCACCCATATGTGTTTTTTGTAATAAATATAATATTGAATAATAATGTCAGCTGATCGTTATCACAAAAAGAAACCTCTTTCGCGTCACATCAACAGCACTATCTGTGTGGCATGCGGAGTTATGAGAGTGGATCGTTCCAAGAACCTGCACCCACAGATCTTAGCAGACATTCCTTGATTCCCGCATGTTGGATTATTAAATATTTTGGCTGGTGTGATTATGCTTTCATCTACAGATAAGCATTTAAGATGTTTAATTCTGAGCTGCAGCATTCCACAGATTCAGAATCAGTGCAGAAAATGTGGAAAAGGTCTGCAGATTCTGTCTGGGGCTGCTTGTGTTGGGACGTTCCCTTAGAAGATAGCTGCCCRTGAAGTCAGCAAACAGCATATTTCACTAAGACTTAGATCAGATCTAGAGAGACAGAGATAGAGAAGGAAAGAGAGAGAGAGAGAGAGAGAGAGAAGGAAAGAGAGAGAGAGAGAGAGAGAGAGAGAGATGGAATTGGTGATAGGACTTTTGGAACTATTCTCCACATTAGCATGAAACAGGATTTTCTGCTGTGAATCTCATTTGAACAGAATGACTCCAAGCCCTCATGTTTCCTTAATCTAATGAATCAGTTTTAATCAAGAGGAGGAAAGCGAGGCTGTCTTTTGTTACTGGTGTCCCCAAGTGCTGATTCAAATCTGTAACGGTGCTGTCGTGCTTTTAAAAACAGATCAGGTTTGGTCTGTTGTGCCGAAGTTTCCCTCTAAAGGCCAAAGCTTAACCTATGGATGCAACTGTTACCACTCAATAATCAGACCCTCATCTCTCTCTGTTTTTCTCACTTTTTCTCCCAGGCCAATGTCTGATGAGAATAAAACCACAGCTTTGAATTTCAGATGGAACGGGCTGTTTGGGATGGCCACTGGCATTCGCCATGCCAATGGAGAGCTCTGTTCTTCCTGTGCTGTCTGTAATCATTACCATCCACATCACTTATAGAGTCAATGTGACTGGAGGAGAAATAAGGGAGAGGATCGGATCTACAAAGATGTGAGGATGTAGATCTCAACTTTCAGTTCTCTCGAGTTATTCCACAAACTTACAAATAAACACACACAGCCTCAAATTTAAAAAAGAAATAAAGCTAAAGAGCAGAGGGAGGTTGGGGCAATTGTAACAGAGGGCTATTGTAATACAGTTCGTTTCTTCAATTACAAACCATGTTCCTGTAGCTCAACTGGTAGAGCATTGTGTTAACAGTGCAAAAGGTTGTGGGTTTGATTCCCAGGGAACATACATACTGATCAAATGTATAGCTTGAATGCCCTGTAAGTCGCTATGGAAAAATTGACTGCCAAATGCATAAATGTAAATAAGTGGCGTAAACAACACTTATTCAATAAGTTATTTTAAATGTATTTAATTGCTGTATGATGTTTTAATGCCTTTGGATTTAAACCGATCTGTTTAATCTCTAGATTGCTGGTCAGGCGTTCACATGAACTTCAAGTTTGAAATTTAAAGGGTCAGAACACATAGAAATAAATCCATAAGGTAACAAATGTCCACTAAGCTAAACAATCTTAAACAGGAACCCACAACAGCACTGATGAGGTCATCTTTACTCAGGACCTTCACTGTGACTAAAGCAGGCATGTGGGTTTATGGGTGGTGTATGTGCACAGTGTACAGGACAGAAAACTAAAGAGGGCCATTGTAACCTCCAGATGTTCCCCAAGCCACCCAGAGAGAGAGGAGTATGGAGAGGGCAATAAAACTGCACAGTAAAATTGCGAGTGTCCATTTGAACTAGTTAGCGGCCCTTGCTCGGGTTATGAGGTGATGAACACACACAAACACACAACTTTACATCCTGTTAAAGCTGTTTGCAGTACTGTGTCACTGTCCTTGTGGCTTTTAGATGGTAATGAAATGATTTTTTACTGTGCAGCCAAAAATGTGGAAATTTAAAGGGATAGTCCACTCAAAATTGAAAGTTCTGTTATTATTTACATTTCTATTTGTTTCAGATTTGAAAAATGAAACACAAAAGAGGATATTTTAATAAATGGTCACCCTGCTTTACAAAAAAAGGGAATAGATACCAGGGACTATATACATTTTCTAAAGGCACATGGTAGCTTTGTATGAGGAAAAGACTGAAATTAAAGTTATTATCAATTTTGCTTAATAGCTGTGGTCAATTTCCATCCAATATGTGGAAAAGCATCTTGGACATACGACTATAATTAACTTTATTATTTCACAAAAGAAATGTACACGTTTTAGAAGACTTGAGGTTGCATTACTAAATTCAAATGTTTAATGGGTTCCTTCAAAGAAAGAGGGCTGGATATTTCATATAGTTTTTAAGTTGCATTTACAGAATTTACATAATTAGCTTAATAATTAAGAATAATGTAGACCTAATTTAAATGTATCAGCCCAATGTAGTTGAAAAGCAAAAACAGATATATAGAATATATAGGGTGCCTGTCTGCTTTTTTACAGCTACCATATTTATGTTGCTTTTAATGCTGCCTGTTTATAGGAATATTTTACCTCTATTGTTTAGATTCCTGAATGTAATGGTGCGGTGAGAGATAATTAGGGATGTATGTGGATCTGCTTGGCTGTGTTGGCTTGTCCAAAACACGTCATTTATCATGTTAGTGAAGGCGCTCTTCCGTTGAGTAGCTGAACATTCCACTCTAATGAAATACTCTTCGTCCTTTCAGGAGATTTTATAGTTTATGGTCATAATAATCCGTGAGAAAGAATGTGGGTAAATTCAGTGATCCTTCTGGTAATTTCTATGAAGCCTGTACTTTTGTGTATTTTATACAGAAAGGTATATAAAAAATATTTTATTGTGTATTATAATGCTTTTGTGAAGGCATGCGTTCATGTTTCAATTAATACATCTCGTAATAAGTTGCTGCTGTAATTACATTCACAGTTATGATGTAATACTAACCGATTCATGGTTAATATTTGTGTGCATGGAAGCACATGATTAACAAAACACATTTGTTATATCATATGCTAACTTGTAATACATTGTGTTATTGAAAAGAATTAAGAAATCTGCTTAAAAATACAATTGTGCTATAAGACATTATGAACACCTTTACATTGCATCATATACAAGTTTCAAAGAAAGCGTTACTGTTTTTTTATCTCACCGAAACAATGGGTCTGTTTGCCTGGTGTGTATATCTCCATGTATGCTTGCAGGTTTTCTATAGCATAACCGGACCCGAGACTTCTAATCCATCATTACTTCTAAGTCCAAAAACAGGCTGGCCCGTTGGAAGGCCTCACACAAGTGATTTGTAGCAATATTATTTCAAACATAAATCATTTGTGGCGAGAGGCGAGCTGAAGACAAGGATTTATAATTTGTAACGTTCTGCATTTTTCCCGTGGTTTTTAAAAGCATTGGGCTTTTACTTGTATATCTTTGCCTGGCCAGCAATATCCCCTACGTAATTTAAAAACAACAGTGTCTGAGAGCTGCCGGGCAGACTGGATCAGCAAGTCAAACAAAGCCTTGAGCCCCCAGTGCCCCCTCGAACCCGGTCTTATTCAAACAGCCATTAGCATTTCCGCTGTGGTAATGACTGGAGCTGAGAAAACATTATGGAAAAAATCCCGCCTCACTTCACACTCACTCACACACACAAACTTTATAACTATCTACATGGGGACATAGCAGTGAATTACAGCATTACATAGTCTTTTAAATGATTTTATTCCGTTTTTTTCATCAGAAATTCCTCTCGGAAACATTTTAGCAATTTTGTCCTCAATGTATGCCAAAATAATCCTTTTCATAGTCTGTTAAATAAATGATGGAAATTAGAAACCCATAGACTGTTTAAAGACATTGTACATCCAAACAATTTGCTGGAGATTTCCTAGAGGTCAAAACAATGAAGTATAAAAACCGATAAACATAATAAGCAGTACAATTTTGTAACATTACTATGAGAGTGTGTTTATTTTTTTAATCAAAGTAAGAAACACCCACAGTCACACATTTGGCTGCTGTTCTCATGGTTGCAGTCCAGCATGTAAACAGTGTTCTTGGAATTAGTCATCAAGCCCTTGCAAACGGAACAGGATATTACAATTTGATTTACAAGCGGAGATGGCAAAACTATTCAATAGAATTTTCATGAGAAACTGAGGTGTAACCGCCCTGATTATCCTTAGACGAGCTTTAACAATTATATTCTACACCCTTAGATTTTATATTTGAAATCTGTGTGGCACAAATCCAGCATATTACAGGAGACAGGCCTGAACTGCTGCAGTTTATAAAACAGACAACAGGTGTCAGTGCTAATGTAGCTCTCTGAACCCCAAGCAGGGCTGTCGCTTACGTTTACTTCACTGTGGCCTAGGCATCATTTTTATGGGTGGGTCCCCACAGGCCCAATGCTTAGGCTACTGTTCAGAGAAGATCATCAGAGAAGATCTTAGTGGCCATTCTTGTCACAAGGCCCAGAACAATGTTTCTCTCCTCCACAGCCTGCTCAAGGGCAAAGGTGTATTTCTCTAACTCTAAACTCTTTTATAGTTCGAGACTGATCGTACAGGTTGCCTTTGGTGGATGTCTGCTAACCATGTACAACACATAATGTGTGATCTTTATATGTCAAACACTTATTTAATTCATTAGAAGTAATTGTTTATATTAATAATTAGATGTATATAGACAAACTATTGCTTATAAAATTAACATGAATATTTTACGTGGTATTAAGTTAACCAGATCTAGGCCTAGACCAGAATATTATTGAATCAGTATAAGTATACGGAATTCATTAGAAAAGCATCTTTGGCACATATTATTTTTTTTAACGTATTTTATGGCAACTGCTTTAGTCTGGGTCATAATTACTGATCCAGGAACAGACAACAATGCTAATCAGCTTGTGAGGGTCCTGACAGAGGGCCGTTACACCCCATTGCTTAAAATACACATTTTCTTAATCAGCGGGCAGCTCCTCTGTCAGCCATTTGTTCTTGAGCTGTCTTCAGATGTCCCCTCTCAATTACTACAGTGTCTGTTTTCACACGTTGATGTACAGGGATGATTGATGTACGCTAGACTGTATGAAACTAATTACGGTGTCTATGTGTCTGTGTGTAGTAAAATCTAAATTTAAGTGGAGTTTTTCAGCCATGGTCTTACCTCTTATTAAAGTACGAGCTTAAACTTAGGGTAACAGGCTGTGTTTCAAACCCTAGTAAGCTGCCTCGTTGTCTACTGCCTTCTAAGCAGGATTGTCTTGTCTGAGGTAAAGCAGCTAATTCCCTCAAGAGGAACTGAAAATAGTGAAGTACAGTAACAAACATTACAAAATATAAGTTCAAAAAGTATATAAAGCATTGCTACTCTTCAACAGTATCACCAGTGGATAACATTTTAAAAGGAGGAAGCTTTTCGCATTGTGATTGGCTGTCTGCGTGATTATGCCCGCCTATCATGTTTGCAATCTGCTTCGATGCATCAAACCAGTGGAAATGGATGGGCTAATTATAAGGCAGCATCACAACTGAAAGGGAACTGCATCTTTTTAGCATCCTTGCATCTTGAGCATGCGTAGTTTTGTAACCTTGTAGCAAGTCACCAAAAATCACATACACAGTCACTTCAGATTGACATTTTGTAAAGTCTGAATGAAACATTGCATGGACATATGTTCAAAGGAATCAATTGGAACATGAGTGCTCAGCTAATGGGTCATATGTACATGTTTCATGAAACATAATACTGTCCCAAGGGTTTTATGTCTGGAGTATATGAATGAAATTGAGAGTGTTAATGCTGTGAGATGCATGTGTGTGTGTGAAAAAAGAGGAAGAGATGTGTTAGTGATATATACTCACAAGCAGTGTATATAACTGCATCAAGGGAAGGACCATGGAGCGGACAGATGGTGCATTCGCTCTCTCTCACACACACACACACACATACACACACACTCCAGTGACAGACAGGTCTAGGGCTACAGATGGTGACATCACAGTGGGGGTGTGAATGACAGAAGCCTGGCAATGAAAGAGGAAGAGTGTGGTAGAGGAAGAGTGTGGTTTGGGGAACATGTTCACATTCAATTTTTTTATTCTGTTTTGTGTATTAGTTTATACAGTGCATGCCCATATGAACTTGTATTATAATCAATGCCATTTAGATTGTCTAAATATTTTTAGAGCCATTGTATATGCAATGCATGCTGGCTAAAACCGCTGCATGTAAAACTAATTTGACATGGAGCTGTTAAACCAGATAAGATGTTGTCATCTACATGCAGATTAGCATGTTCCTCTCAGTATTGTGTGTGTGTCATTGTCTGTGCTCTGACTTCACTATCAGTTCTCAGGTCCCTCCTGTTGTATGACTTCCCCTAAACCACAAAGGTTGAGTTATTTTAGTACACACTGACCTTCCTGCATCACAAACACATCTTGACTCTTCCAACACGGGCTGACGTAAGAGCTTTTGGGGATTCTCACCATAACTGTCACAACACTTTATAAACACAATCACGTTCACACACACACACACATTAGATGGGGAATAGATCAACGCCAGTTCCATTCGGATTCACATTTAACGACATTAATATGCATTAATTATTTAAAGAGCGTTGCAATTCATGCAGTAAACAAAACAGAACACTAAAATACAGCAGTGATGCAACCCTAAATATGATGCAAAATGAGATTCCCGTTTTAGAGTAGACAGCGTGATCTGATACCCATCGGCTGTGTCTTTGTGATTATGCAAACCAGTTCTGGAGGCTGCAGTTGGTGGTAGCTGCTAGCTGGTAGCTCATGGCTTTGGCATAAACTCTGGCTGCAGAGGACAGTACTGTGAGATGGGTGGGGAGGATGTACATAATGAGTGTGTGTTTTCTGCTGGATGGACAGTCAGTTTGTATTCTTTTTCCCACAGCCTTCTAAATCGGTGACCATTGTTCTGCATGTGTGTGTGTGTGTGTGTGTGCGTGCTGTGGTCTAAGGTGATGTATTTGTGCGTTCTCTTGTTGCTACTGAGAAGAGAAAGAGCTTCAGTCTTTCTAATGCTGTGTGATTTCATTAATATCCACTACATCACACCTCAGTCCTTCTCTTGATCTGTCTCTTTCATTTTACTTTATCTTTCTATTTTCCTGGCATGTGCCCAGTAATTAAAATGGCACATGGAGCATTTGACGGTCATAAAGAATGACACACGTCTCTCTCACTTCCTGTCATTTTTTCACCCTTTCTCCCTACTGTCTTACTCTCTGTGTACAAGTGATTCCCACCACGAGACACAAAGAAGCTGTAAACAAAGACCACAAAAAACAATAGATGAGAGCATTAGTGTGTGTCTGTGTGTGTGTGTGTGTGTGGCCACACAGTATAGAATTTTTGTTCAGTCTAGCACTCATAGGTTCTTCATGTTCTCAGGTTCTTCAGTTTAATCCATGGAGGAACCTTTAATGGTGGGGAAAACCTGTTTACAAAATTTGGGGTGGCAGCATCACTTGATGGTTCCATCAAAACATACTTCAAAAAAAGTTGTTTTACATTTTGCTTTTACTCTTCTGAAGATGGTCGTTTAATACCTTATTTTACCCAAAAGGGTTGCAATCTTTTAGACATGTGTTATATATATTTATATTAAAGGTGACATCTCCTCATCTTGGTAGCAGACATGTTGCCTAGATGTCTATTCAGTATGTGTTTCTGCAAGAAGAAATTTTGAAAAGCATTTGCTGATCTGCAATACATCTCTAAAATATTCCTGTGGGGTGTTAGAATAACATTTAACAGATGGTTTTGTGATGTTTATGATGTATGTGAATCTTCAGACATCTTGCCAACCTATGTGTATTACCTGGTAAAGATATATAAAAAACCAAAATGAAAAAGTCTACAAAATGTTGTTAAACTATTTTTTTTTTCAGAAAATATTGAGCAATTTTACAGCCATGAAAGGCTGTATGCTGGCATACGCATGATCTTCCATAACGTCATAGCTGTGCTAAATACAACCGATGTGCTTAATAAACAATATATTCATAAACATGTGTGTGTCAACCACCTTTATGTAGGGACTTTCCGTCTGATGCTTGAGTAGAATAACCGGAATAACTGTTACCAGCACTGTAAACAACCGCTTAAATGGTTACAGTTACAGTTTTGTCATTATATATTAGTGAAATGTCCTGTGACCAGACTGTTTCCTCAGGTCAATAAAGTTAAGAAATACTATACACTTCCCAGTCTTTAATAGTACTGTTAACAAAGGAAACAAAGAAGAGAT
>JAZGTJ010016694.1:2245-12515 GCA_036877575.1 Botia almorhae
ATTAGCCATTTTTAAGAAACAACTAAAAACTCATCTTTTTCGTCTCTTCTTCCGCGACTAATTTACTAACTCACCCCCACTTCTACGTGGAAAAAAAAAAATTAAAAAAAAAAAAAATTTAAAATACTTTCTTATACTGTGTTGAAAAACCTGAGCCATGTGTATAGCATTTATTCAATGTTGTCTCTTATTGTAATCGAAGTTGCTTCCTTTCCTCATTTGTAAGTCGCTTTGGATAAAAGCGTCAGCTAAATGACTACATGTAAATGTAAATATAACAAATAATATTTAAAAATGCTGTTTTTTGCTTTAAATTTATGCTGAATAAAACTTACAATATTTTGCATTTTTTTACTATAATAAAGGCTTTCTGTGTTTTAATTGATAATCTAATCACAACTGAGTATATTAAGAAACCAAAAGTTAATAAAGTAGTAAACCATCCGAGTTTATGAGATACCGACACACACTTTTGTTCTGTTGAACAGTTTGACGAGCTGTTTTTCTCTCCTAACAGGTATGACGAGTGGATCAAAGCTGATAAGATTGTCAGAGCAGCTAATAAGAACGTCCCGAAAATAAAACATCGCAAGAAGATGAAGGTACGATCTGACATCATCAGATACTTCATCTGTTTTGTGATGTGATGTGATGATTTGTGTGGTAGAACATATTTCTGATTATTTCTGTGCACCTCAGCACATCTATATTTTTTATGTGAATTCATAAATCCATATAGATTAGTCTGTAAATGTAGCATGTAAATGTCTTTTTAAATGAATAACAGAATAAAGCGGAGCGAGAGAGAGAGAGAGAGCGAATAGACTGCGAGAGACTGCCGGACAGGGACGATCTTCCTTTGCCCAAAACTCGTGTGAATAGATTGTCTAAAGCAAACAGTGGCAGTGATGTTTTCTCCAAGCTGGAGGAGTGTGATGAGAATGAAAGCCAGCAGACTGCGGTCCAGCCTTCAGAGATTACATCCATCCTCAACGGTCTCCCGGGTAACTGAGTATTCACACTACATCATTCTGTTGAGTGCTGTCTCGCTGCACACTTCACCTTTAGTGTACTTGTTTTTAAGCAGCCACAGTCATTTTTCTGGTTAAGCCTGGCATTCAGATATTTTATCAGCTAGAAGTTGCTGTTTTTGAGTGCAAAATTTACCTGTATAAACACACAAACAAAATTACCCTTCGCAAAATACGAATTTTATTGTATCTGGAAATTCATTGGTCACCTGTAATTATCTAAATTAGTGCAACAGAGTTGATGCTTATGGGCCTTTGTTTACTGTAGCTTCAGAGAGCTCCACAGAGGACAGTGAGCGAGAGGAGGATGGTGAAGCTGATCATGATGAAGAGGACCGTCCCAGTGAGCGAACAAGCCTTCCGACACAAGTTCTTCCAGAGCACCAGAGTACACCAGAGCACTGGAAGAGCAGAAGACCATCTGAGGGTGTCAGAGCCACAGCAGCTGTGGATAACAACCAGGAACTGACTGCCCAGGAGAGCCCAGATCCAACTAAGAGGAAGGGGCAGTTTGAGGTGAAAGGTTCCGGAACCAAACGGAAAAAAGCAGAAGTTCAAGGGGAACGCACCTTGAAAAGCCAAGCAAAAGGCAAAAATAAAGGCACCAGGGCTGGAGACTGGCTGCCCAGCAGTTTACCTAAAAACATGGAGGACAGAGGTTCTCAGTTATGTAGCAGTTCAGAAGATGAAGCAGATCCTCCAGCAGAAGATCAGGCAGAAGAAGAGCCAAGGGGACATTCCAAAACCAAGAGTTCCCCATCAAAGAAGTACAACGGGCTAAAGGAAAAGAATAAGGGTGAATGTTCTGGTTTCTGGGAGATCTCTGAGAAAAAAAACAAAATGTCAGCAGGGATGGAGGAGAGGATACCCAGAGCCAAAGGTCAGAAGGACGTTTGGTCCAGTATCCAGGTTCAGTGGCCCAAGAAGACCTTGAAGGAGCTGTTTTCAGACTCAGACACAGAGACAGCCAACTCTCCTTCTGCTACAGTGATGCCTCCAGATGAACCATGCATCGAGACTGCCCAGGACAACAAGATCGCTGAGGAACACCAGGAGAACCAAGAGAAGATTGAAGAGAATCCCAGTAGCGGCACAAACTCAGTCCTCAACACACCGCCTACTACACCTGAGACATCGGTCGTGGGTGAGGGATCCGCAGAGGTGCTGCCTGAGATGCAGGCACCTTCACCACCCTCCGTGATGGCCACCAGCCCCCAGACTGTTTCCTTACCATCAGAAGCTCTGGCCGAGGAGAGGGCAGACGGACGTAGCGAGTCAGATAGCAGCACGGTGGAGGTGGAGGTGGAGAGCGTGGGTGGAGAAAGCCAGGAGATTCCTCAAGAAGAGGGTGTGGGTTTCCCCTCCAAGACCTTTGATGGACATCTGTCCTGCAACAGCAACTGTAGTTTAACCCTCAGCAGCAGCAGTCAGCAGGAGAGTGATCAGAAAGCCAAAGGTACAGTGTCCACAACTCTAATCAGCTTCCTTCAGGTTGGCCAGATCTGAGACAACATGTATGATTTCCAGATGAGGCAATTAAATGTTTAAATCTAATGAGCCTCAGCCAGGAGGCTGTTGGTGATACATTGTCTTTAAAATTATGAAAATCTGTCTGTTTATTCATTTTAATAATGTCATACAATATTTTTATTAAAACACTTGAGTATGATTTTAAAAGGCATTTTGTGTGACATCATAAACATTCTAAGTTGTTTCGAATTTTTGAAACAAACTTTATTTCTGGGTTTCTCACTCAGCGTCATCCAATCATAAGCGGCAGAGAGATTCTCAAGGGGGAGGAGCTTCAAAGAAACACAAGCGGGGTCACAAAAGCCTGAGTTTAAATTCCAAGAAGAACCGCAAAGCAGGTAACAGAGATGAACGTCTGTCTGAAGAGCTCGAGTTCAACAGAAGCTGCAGACACAATCGTTCTGTAGTTTTAAATCTGTGTCATTCAGTCTCTGCTCTTTTCACTCAGACTCTTATTGGAACTCGTTTGAGCTTCTCTGCACATCCGGTTGAGTGTTTTAAGTGTGAATATTGTTAGAATTGACAGTGAATCACTCAGCTTGTGAATCTAGAGCGATTAATGCTGTAGGAGTTTTCCGTCTTCAGTGATTCACTGATTGTTTACACATCGTGTGTCTGTAGCTCTGAGGTTCACCAGTAATGTGATGTTTCCTCTTACACACTGTTCACACAACCTCGCTTCTCTTTAAACCTGAACAACAGTTCTGATCCACTTCACTGGTGATTGGATCTTAGTTCACTGCTGAATGCTATTTCTATAATATTATATGATGTGTATGATATTTATTATTTGTATGTAATATCATTTATTATTTTTTTTATTGAGTTTTGCAGAAAACTGAACGAGGACCTTTGAGTTTCTGTGTATATTTGACTTCAGTGCTGAAATACTCTGTGTTTTATTTGAGTTTCTGTGTATATTTGACTTCTTACAATAATCTCCCACTTTTTTCTCTCCTCTGTCTCTTTCTCCTCTCTTTCCTTGTCTATTTCCCTCTCTCTCTTCTCTTCCCCTCTTTCCTCTCTTTCCTCTCTTTCTCTCTCTCTCTCTTTCTCTCTCTGTCGTCTGCTGTGCAGCTCACAGCAGTGATAGTGAGGACCAATCCATCAGTGACAGAACTGCCAAATCTCCCCCATCAATGATTAACACTGACCTGAAATCAGCTCTCTCACCCAAGTGTTCGGGACGATCGAGCCCCTCAGGCCACAGATACTACAAGCACGGCGACCCCGAGCATTCTCACAGCAGAGATCCACACACATGGACCAGGCGCAGCTTCCAGATGTGTGAGTGTCATATGGAGCTCAGATTAGCACTGTGTGCTTTAGTCATGTTATTAAAGGCCCCTGATGTGCATTTGTTTGAAGTCTTGGTTTTGTTTTTTGGGGTGCAGAGGAACAGCTGTGTAACCTTTACCTTACTGCTGCACCTCTCTTGCCTGTCTGTCAAAAATGTTTCTGACCTTCTGATATACAGAATGAGCTCTGGCTGGTTAACGTTTCTTTGGCATGGCAACTGGTTTATCTCATTTCCGGGTTTTTGGTCCTGTCATAGTTCAGGAGAAGCTTGTTGTAGGCTGATCATTATAGTTCTTGAAAACTGATTTCTGATAAATACGTTCTCAGTTGACAGTCACTCTTGAGTGTTGTAACTGTTGTAATCTTTTCATGCTCAAACAGTAACAGTATGTAAATGTATTTGGTTGTTTACTGTTGCTAAGCAGCTGCTGATGTGTGATCACAGATGCTTATGTACAACAGCTGATCTGCATGCAGCATATTGAATCACATTGAACGGTATTAACTATCACATGACTCGTACTGTGATGTGAGAGTTGCTAAAACCCGCCCACCTCATGATGAATTTCTCACTCATTTTTTAAATGAACAAACGCTTTAATGTTGAATTCTCTTCCACTCTGGTTCATCCAGCGGATCTGGAAAAGATGAGCAGTCTAGAGCGGATCACATTCCTTCAGGAGAAACTTCAGGACATCAGAACTCATTACCTCCTGCTCAAAACCGAGGTGGCATCCATCGACAGGAGACGCAAGCGCATGAAGAAGAAGGGGAGAGAGAGTAAGTTGAAACCAAACACCTCAATAGCATTGATGTTCTCCTTCAGATGTTCTGCAGTGAACGAGGTCCATGAAGATCTTCTAAAACTCTTGTTTCCACAGGTGCTACAGCTGCTTCATCCTCCTCTTCTTCACCGTCCTCCAGCTCGCTCACGGCTGCTGTAATGCTGACGCTGGCCGACCCGACGGTTTCGGGTGCTTCACAGAACTCTGGGGTGTCTGTGGAGTGCAGGTGACAGGAAGTGGACGGTATGGAGCAGCACAGAGCACTTAACCAGCACCCGGCCTGGATCAGCCTGGTTCTGGTCATCCCCTGCACTACTGGACACTGACGGACAGAACCGGGGTACAAAAACCACGAAACAATAGCCACCAGACCACAGCAACAAGCACTGTTTTATATGGACACCTGTTTCCTGGGCAAGCTATTGCACTTAAGTGCACTTTTTTCTGAGAGGTCGGGATGGGATGGGTTTGACAATATGACAAAAAAACGGTGTGATTGTTTTACAAAGCACCCCATTATTGTTCGAGCATCAAATATGTTCATAATGAAGAATGTTCAGTCTAATCTTTGAATATGAATTGTACAGTGATGAACCGCTGTAATACACATTCAGTTCCACACTGTTGCTGCGCACACACATCTGTCCTCACCCCTCCACCCAAACATCACTGTTAGAATCAGCTCCAGCCCAGAGTATCACAAATTATAAACAGAGAGCCATTGAGCAGAAGGTCAGCAGATGCTGCAGTGCCTTAAATTCACCTGTTAGGGCACTGGTGTGGAATGCTGGGTAATGGGTCAGAGCTGATGTGTGTCTTTGTTTATAACATCATGACATCATTGTTCTGTTAATTCAGTAGCTGAATCTTACAAAAGAAAATATTTCAGGCCAAAATCCAAAGACGGAAAGAGGAAACGATATTTTGCTTAGAGAAAATGGAAGACTAAATAATGGTATACTGTGTTACTTAAATTGTGAAGTATTTATACAACATTGTACAATTTTTTACATACGGATTGAAAAAACAATCGGTTATACCGTGAAACAGTACTGTATTACAGTAATGAGACTCAGCATTGAGAATGATTGAAAACAACTGACAAGAAAAATTACAAAGATGAAAAATGTGCTCATAAACATATTGCAAAATATGCTTCATTTTCTGTATGCAGCTTCTTGTGTTGTATGGGGTGAAATGTCTTCTTGAAATCTTGCTTTCAATACAGATTTATTCGCCGATGTTTAAGGATTTCAGAAAGCCTTATGAAATATTAATTTAACAGCCTTCATCTCCACTGTTACTCATTTGAGCCCACTGCATTCCTAAAGTGTGTTTTTCTTGTGTGATCGGATGGGCTGATGAGTGACAGATGTTTGAGTTTTATTGTATTATGATTGTTGACAATTGATGATGTTTTCTGGCAGCCAGGATTCTAAATGTATTTTACTACTGAAATATATCAGACCCTGTGGGTGGGGCTGTACTTAGTTATGTGCAGTATTCAGAAGTGCAATGACAGATAGGAATCTGTGTTTGTGTCTATCTACCTTTTCTCCTCAATTCTCCTCTTCTCCGCTTTTAATAAAGCATAATAAGCGTAATAAAGCACTTCTCTACTGCTGTGAATGTTGTGGTGGTTTATGGGATGTCTTAAAGCAACAGGTCACCCAAAAATGACATTTCTGTCATTTACTCAGCTCATATTATTCTGTGTTATTGTGTTTCTTGTGGAACACAAAAGAAGTTTTGACGCTGCACACCAGTGGTATGGATTTTCATAAAATGTCTGTCTATTCTCACAGAGCTGTTGTGTGTAAAAAAACTTTGATTGTACCTTTATAATATTTTTATGGTGCTTATTTGTTCTTGGAACATTTTGGTCACTATGAACTCTTTTATGTTTGAAATTACAGGAAGAAAAATAATGAAAATTTTGATTTTTAGGTAAACTATTTTTTAAGTTCTAGGGCAAACACACCATAGATCGTTGTAAAACCAACAAAAGCCACGAAAACGACTATCATTCTGTATTTTGCCACTATGACTTTCCACCTGTTTTCCATTCAGGCTGTTGTGATCGCTGATTTGGACAGAAAGTATCATGTTGGCACAGTTGTGGTGCTTTATAAAAATGTGGCTCATTGCTCCTAATGCAACATGCTTTAATTTACTTGGAAAATGTCAAAGCTCTCATCTCTAAAGCATTGTGGTTTTGTTCTGCGCACTCTGACCAGGGAAAGGGTTACGATGATGATGCGTTTATAGTGAAAAGTTCTGTGTACATTTATAATGCTGACAATATTCCCCTGATGTATCATAACATGAAGATCTGTACTGTTGGGCACTTGTATTGCCTTTGTTATACATTTGTATATTGAGAAGTGTGTTTTGCTATTTAATATCTTGCACTGTTAATACTCTGTATGTCTCTGTACAGTTTTACTGTTTTAACTGTAGTGTCTATACATTTGAAAGGTAAATGCATGCCAATTTTAGTAGTTAGGATTTGTTTCAGTAGGATTTTTGTTCTCATATTTTTTTCATTTCATCTTTGTCTGTGTATTTCTGTTAAACTGTGCTTGTACTAGTCTATTTTTTATAATGTGGTATTTTCCAATCTGTACATGGACCTGTAAAGTTTTATAAATCCTTACAGAAATGTTCAAAGACCACGTGTAAATGAGATAAAGCAAGAGAGAGAGAGCTCTACCATATTTATTGGGCTCTTGACATGGACAGTGTGTAATTTATTGTACAAATGTAAGCAGAGGAGCCTTTGAAATAAATGCCATAGTTTGTGACCTCTAATGTCCACTGTGTTACATATCAGAAATGATAATCGCACAATATCTTATGCAGTATCAAGACCTGATCCAGAATTGTTGCATTTTGTGGGAATGATATTTCATGAAATATCCCCAGTACATGCGCAAAACCTGTGAGGGGGGTTTAAGGCTCATAAATGAAGCTTGTACCTTGATGCAGATCCCCAAATACTTTATATAAAATAAGGTTTCGAATTGGAGTTGATTTGTTTTACGTTACTGACAGAATCCATTACAGGGCAAACACAGACACACTCCAGTAGATTAAATATTATATATGAATTGTAAATACTATGTGAATGTTTTAATGTTTAAATCGAAACATTTAATTTAAACATTGAAAAGAGTTTAAAGAGCTGCTTAAGAAAAATCTAAACTTGCTTAGGAGGGTAAAATAGTGAAAAAGCAGCAAGTAAGAGACCTGATAAAGTGAAACCTCAAGAATTTAGTGCCAAGAGGCCTTTTAATCAAATTCTAGACAGTGTGACTGCACCAGTTTACAGCTGCATTTAGTACTGTCCATTTGTGATTAAACACACAAAGCTGATTCTATTCTTACATTGGGCGTAAATAAGCTCTGAGGACGAATCCTGCATTTGTTACAGGTGTGTAAGTCAGGACTTCAGAGGTAGAAGCCTGATGTGTATGAAGGTCTAAAAGATGCTGGAGCTGTGCAGAAGCTTTTCCTCCATGAGGTTCAGCTGGGAGAGGAGTTACTGATACAGGGTGAGTCAGATGTTTGAACTCTGATTGTATGTTCTGCAGTGGATTGCTAGATGTTTCAGCTGATACGTGCCATAAAATGTCCCTCAGAAGACTATGAGAAGGGTGTGGACCACCTGACCAATGCCATCAATGTATGCGGCCAACCCCAGCAGATTCTGCCACCGCCTGTGTTCCAAATGCTGCTTACCAAACTACCTTCAATCAGCCAGGTGAGCGCACAGCAGATATGCACTCGGTGGAACATTCAGTGCATTCTTGAAACCCCTCGGTAGCTGCTTGTAGCTTTTGGGACAAGAAAGAATGTGAGAGAAAGTTAAGGGTCTTTTGCAGTGACCTTTGACTTTTGCAGTGACCTTTGACTTTTGCAGTGACCTTTGACTGTTTCACCTTTTGAACATTAAGTTATTTTTTTATTTTCCTCTGGTGCTATTGCATCAGCAGCCTTTGTGGTTCATATTTACATGTGTCCTGTAACATAGGACATACACCATACTCATACATATGTCCCTGTGACTTTAAAAGCAGAAATGTGAAGCTTTTATGTATTTTTGGGATAAATTGACAATACCACAAATGATGCTGAAATTGTTTGTCTTTATGAGTGATAAATATTCACCTCTCTTTACAGCGGATAGTAAGTCTTGAGGAAGATGATGTTGAGGGAGCAAGTGTTGACTCTTCCTCACGGTGCTCAGCTCTGGACCTACTGAAGCTTCTGTCTGTATTTATGATGCTCAGTCTTGGTTTTGGTTTAGCACTTTGTGTTTCCTGGTGGTTTGCAGTATTGTTGTTAAAATACTAAGAGTCAATGTTATATTTTATTCCCAGATTAATCTCTTGTAACATAAACTTTAAACCCCTAAATTCTACATAGACTTCTGATTATTGACTCTGAATTACAGGTTTTATCTGTTATGGACACACAGACACACACAGACAGACACACACACACACACACACAGAGCTGTTTAACCGTCATAGAGAATTATGGATCTCTCTCCTGAGTTACATTCAAATCACAATTTCTAGAGTATGAAAGAGTTTTTGTAATTTGTATGAATAAAGATTTCATGTTTTTATTCATTAAATAAAACGTTATTATCGAGAATATTCAAACTTGGTTTTATGCGGATTTGTGTGTGATGGAAAAACATCGATTGTCTTGCTCTGAAATGCAACATTTTTCCTCTAGGGGGCAGTAAACACGAGCTGTTAAAATCACGCCTTATATTTCAGTTCCCACAAACAAGCACTGTGTGACACGTGACTGTGTTCTGTTGAGGGTCTAAATGTATTTCCAAATGTGACACGTTTCAAACGTTTTTTGTCTTAATTAAAAATGTCTGAAACCACATCAGCTGCTTTTAGATGCCAGCTGTTGTTTTTAATGACAAATAACTGCAATAGAAATAATGAATAAAATCATCTGCCTTTTCTCTCTACAAAACAGATTCTGTGGCGTGTTTTCCTGTGGTTAACACCAACCACAAATCACTGATGTGATCATTCTTATCTGAAACAGGCGTTAGTTTGACATCGTCTTAACATGTTTGTAGTAGGAATGTTAGTTCTAGTACAGGAGTAAGGGATGGGTAACTGGTTAACCTGTGGCTGTATGTGAACAAATTCCTACAAAAGAGGAATTTGGTTTTTGTGGGTAAAAAACTGAAAAAAAAACTGTTATAAAACACTGAAATCCATCTTTGGTTAAGTCAGTTTCAGGTTTTCCGGTGGATTTTGTGGTCAACAGATTTCGGTGGATTTGGCTTCATTGTGATTTTTATGTAAAACTATCAACAGAAGACTGAGTATTTTACAAACTCCTTACGTCAAATTATTTTAATATTGCCATTCTAATCCTTTAAATGTTTTAAAATTCGACATATCAATATACCGTATGAATAAATCAACATGGTTAAAATCAACAATATTTGTTTTTGTTCCATAAATATTTGACTGAATCATTGGAAAACAATACAAGGTGGGAATCTGCAGAGCTCTCTAATTCAATTCTTTCTATTAATTATGATTAGAGAGCTTTCCAATTCATTTATAGAGCTCCTCAATTCCA
>JAZGTJ010016695.1:0-12514 GCA_036877575.1 Botia almorhae
TCGGTGAAACTTTTCGTGCCACAAAGGCGATAGATCTGTTTAACAACGGGCTGTGAGAGGGCTGTGGACCACCGCGGACCAAACGACTCAAAATTATCCACATAGTAAACAGAGCGACGGACTCTATTGCGTTCAGCGAGAGTGCCGCTCTTCCTGTTTATCCCGAAACCGTCGCACCATAATGAAGTACGCGTGCTCGTAAGCGTGACGTAAGCGTGCTCCGGCACGAATGCTGAAACGCTATGTGAGTGCAGGCCAGAGGGGGAGGGGGGACAATCGTACTCGGGCCCGGTTCACGGCAAACGTGCCTAGTGTGAGTACACCCTAAGTCTTCAAGTCAAAAGGCTGGCTGCTTGAGATCCTACTCTGTATACCAGTACCTCAATATTATAATTTCTATCTCTTGTTTGTTCTTTTCCTCTGCCTTTAGCTAAAGGGATAACTTATCCAGCTGGGCACCAATCACCCGTGAATCTCCTGATAAGACTGCTGTGGCAGACCAGGGACACTTTGTATCTTCTTTTTCCCCCTTTTCTCTGTCTTCCTTTGTCACTCTGCATCTCTCCATTCTTCTCTCTCTTTACAGTTGCTACAGGCTCTTACATAAGCCAGTTGAATATGTTCAGCCTCTCAGCATAGATGCAGTCAAGTTGAAGAGAACACATTCAATATTTAATTTTTCCTCCTCCCCAAACTGTCTGGTTGAAATGAATCAACTTTATAATACTATGTTGTTTTTGTTTGCATCTCCATGCCTTGTTTAATGATGACGGGCAATCTGATGCATGTTCTGTTTAAATGTGGGCCAGAGGAGGAAAACGAAAGGGACAGCCCTTCGAGTCAGTGAGATTTATGCCCTTTCTGTTCTGTAAACTGACCTACATTTAAATGATGTGTTAAATGCTTAACCTCTCAGGGTTGTTATAAAAAACATCATTATCCGCCCAGCTAACAGGGAGCATTCTCAAAACATTGGCTCTAATAATGTTCTCTACAAGGTCTTATCAAAAATGTTCTTGCATTATTGTTAGTATAAAATTTTGGTAACATTATATATCATGCATATTAAAAATGTTATTGTTAAAATAGATGTTTTTACCTTTCCTAGACCATTCAAAAATAACACTTTTAACATTTTGCTAGTTAATGTTAAAAACATTAGGAAACTCCTAAGATTCCTAGTAGATTCCTAGAAACTACTAGGAATCTACTTCAAACCTAATATTGTTAGCTAAGAAGGTCTTGAATATGAGAAACAGAGATTGACTGGGCTAGGAGCAACACGTTGTGTTTACATGACTGTGGGAGCCATACTAGACTGCTTCCATTGGGAGTTCACTCACTGTGTGTAATGCTGAAAGACACGGGCGGAACATAGAAAATCAGAAGGGAAGTATCATTTAGAAAACAACCACAACATGCTTGAGCATGAGTATAAATGCCCAACCCCACAATGACAATGAATGAATAAATTAAGAGTACATTTCTTCTCCTAATGATGTCATTTTTTGAGTGTCACCATCATAAACAACTGAAAACACATAATATAAACCCTCACCCCCTTTTCATGTATTACTCACATGCCAATGATTATCTGCATGCCGTGTTGGCATGCGTACCGAAAATACTGAGCCCTGGTCCCAAATTTAATAAAATTTAGTTCATTTATGCACGATTCCTTTCTGTTTCTGTGAGACTTCACAGACATGTTTCATTTAGAGTGAATCCTGATTCACCAACAACAGCAAAAGACACTTTTAAATGACTCAATGGTTAAATGAAATGAATAACACTTTTAACATTTGCTGCTAATTAGGTCAAAGGGGTAGAAATACAAAGATATGATTCATTTGTCATAAATAGACAAGTGTGTATTTTTTACTCATGCTCACACCTCAAATTCTCTACTCGACTGAATTAGAAAATCTGTCTAAATAATATATCAAAGCATGCATGTACTTCATGGGCTTGTATCTTAAGAAAGCGTACCTGTAGAGATCCACTGTGTGTACTAAGTATATTCTACATGTTTGGGTTGTGGAGCAAATATCATAGCATTTCATAATGTCATTATAGAGCCCTCCACTGGGCAACCAAAGACAACTGGTTTAAGAACTGAGAATTTCGTAGGAATATTTACGTTTAAATTATAAGATTCTGCATGGAGTGTTGGTAACCGTTCTTTGCCAGGCGACTTTGCAAAGTTTTTATTGTTTACTTAATAATTTATAATTGTAATTTCCAGTATTTGTGGAATCTTGATTTTTTGGAATAAATGAATCTTTGAGCACAGATTTCTTAACTGAATATGAAGTTACAAATGTGTGAGTTTTGATTTTGTAAAAAAAAAACACAAAATGTTACATTTAGGAAATGTTTTACAAATCTGTGACTACAGTTTATGAGTTTAATAAACATACTACAAAATTGTTGGCACAGATTCTTGGTTTTCAAATAAGAAATTCTGCTTAGTGGCCTGAGGGAAATGTGCTGTAGTGGGACAATCATATGAATCATTGTTCATTTTCAAACCTCTCATCCAAACAAAACATGAATTGGACTAGAAGGGTACATTTTACCTGTCTGTAAAACAAGGTACTCATTTCCCCACAAAAACACTACACACAATATAACCATACATCAGAGTGATGCAGACTACTAGAGTGAGGCGACAACTAGACCTTTTGAATGAGATGTCACTGGAATGACCAACAATTGCCCTCATTTTTACCATGTGCACTTGACTACAACTTCTGAATGTGTAATAAGGATTTCAAAAACAATGCATGCTCAATCTGCACTACTCTTCTGCTGTATTCACACATCGTAACTGGTCTGGCTTTCCTTGTCTCTTTGCAATTTCATATTCTTCAAAGAGTGACGGTTCACACTGTGGGCAATTGTAATTAGGTCATCTGCTCCTCTCCCTCGTTCTCTTTTACCCTCACTATCTATCAGTTCACTTTCTCTCTTTTTATACCATCTATCACTCTTATTTCTCTCATCCTCGCACCTTCCACCCTCTCTCTTCATATTTTCTTGGATCGGTTTACCATGCAAGCGAGTGGTGAGGAAGAAAGCAGATTAGATGCCCCCTTTGCAAGACAGCTGAGGGGGAGGATACGCGTTAGAGCTGGGGAGCTGGAAATAGGCAACTATATTTGGTGTTGCAGAATGTGTTAGGCAGGAGATGCAGAGAAATTGCAATTCTATTTACAAGGCATGGAGGCTGGGTACCAATGTAGGGTTTAAGGAGCTTTAGGTTCTGGAGGCCCCTCTGGTAGTTTTTCTGTCTCTGTCTGCTCTAGGCCACTGACTTGCTGTAAAGCTGACAATGATGATGGAAATAGAAACAGAGATTGTGAGGCAACGCTGCATTTAGTTGACAGGTACTTTATAGATGGTGTTTATGTAAATAAATCTACAGTACAATATAGTTTGTAATTTACATGACGCCCAGTGGTGATCACGCACGTAATCACAGTTAAGAGCCGTTCACACCAAGAATGCTAACTTGGTGTGACCAACAGCCATACAGTAAAAATAAAATTGCCCTCACAACCACAGAGACAAAAACAAATTCTTAAACATTAGTCTGCAACTACCCAGAAAACGAGCCAGTTAGCATTGTAAATCAGTGAGCAAATCAATGATTAGCATTGATCAGCAATGAAGGGATCATTTCTGAGATGAGTAAAATAATATTACTGGTTGCTTCCATAAACGAATGCAACTAGAATGTGTCAAAATATTAATGTGATTTTAAATTGAACCTGAACTATGGCAGCTCTATAACATTTAATGATCCAATCGTGGGCTTTTAAAAATTTGCTTATTTAAATCTGATGGTGATTTTTTGGGACAGTTAGTGTATATTAAAGCAGAATCGTCCTTTGTCTCAACATTTTACAAAAAATGTTACAAAATGACCCATTTGTATAAAAGATTACAAAACATATTAACATATATATCATATACAGGTTTTCATAATATGTAACATATATACATTTTCATATATCTGTTTATATGTATATATGACCAGATAAACAGGAATTTATAGTTATGAATATGACAGTTCATGAGAACATGTTGCAAGGTTATGGTGACCTGCAAATCCAGTATCTTGTAACCAACAGTATCAAGAACAACTAGATACACAATCTAGAAATGAAATCTAGTCCCAGCCAATGTCTGATTTGATCATGGAACAATTCACATATATTACATTTGAATCTATATCAGATTTGGCCTTAAAGGTAAAGCATGTAATTTTTGTGCCTCTGGCAGAACCAAACAGAAATTAAACAATAGTAACAACTGTTCAAACAGATTTCCCAACCACTATCTTCATCTATTATTTGATGTTCAACCAGTTAGTCCTGCCCCAAACTTACTTTATTGGTTAGGCCAATGTTGTTGTGTTGGCTTAACTGGGAAGCTCAAACAAACAGAGCAATATTTATAAAACACCACAGTATTTACAGTTACCCCGGGGAATAAATCTACTAACAACTCAATAATCACCACCACCTTAAAGACAAAATATAGCTCTAGATTTTACAGACGCTGCAAAAAGATGGCAATTATTAAAATTAATACTCCAAGTATATTCAATAAAGTGTAGTAATGTAGATTACAACATGACATTAGCTAGTGTGTGACCTGAAACCTGAAGTACACTGGTGTTCCTCGCTTGTCAGAAATGTCAGAAATGACAATTCATTTCTACAATCAAAGTCTGTTAAGGATGTCATTGTAAATATTAATGATTTTACACTATTCTCCCTGAAATTTTCATAGGCCACACGCTTAAGAGAAAAAGAGAGATGAGTGAGACAGGTGTCATCACACTGTTTATGTGAATGTGTCTTTGAATGGGTGAGAGCAGTGACAGGGCTGATAAGCATGTAAATATGTACCTCGCTCATTTGAATCATTGTGTGTGTGTACAAGTTTTGTGTGTGGCTGTGCGTGAGAAAGAGACGGAAGGATGGCTCGCAGTCATTCCCGCCCTCCCTGTATTTCCGAGGTTCTGGATTGGGTGTCATTTCCATGGCTACAGCGGGAGGAGGTGGGGGTAGGGTGAGGGGTTCAAGCTTGTTGCTATTAGAAAGAAAGATTCATAAACCACTATGACAATTTACAGTGTTAAAGAGACAGTGATGTGTGCTGTGTGCTGAGTTTCAGTCGTATACATAGAAATGATATACTTTGTACTTTGTATGGATGTCCGTTTTTATTACATACACCACTATGTTTAAATGTTATTGATGTTTATGAAACCCTAACACACCTGTGTAAAATGCATTTGAGTCAAGTCAATTTTTTAAATAGCCAAATTAAAATCCTTTAAAAAATGTTCCCTGAATCATTTTAAAAGCGGTAGACCGCATAACCGATGTGTTTTTATTTAATGGTTGACCAAGTGATATTAAAATATTTTGTTGTGTAAGACACCTGGTGACCCGAGAAACTATGAACTGTATTTTAAGGACTGACTTAGAAAACATTGTCACTCTGAGACAGTCTGTCAGATTGAAGTATAATTATTAGTATTAATTATAATAACAGTTCTGATTGTGTGGCCCTTCATAAGTTTGGAAACACAAGCCATGTGCTCTAAATGTTCTGTTCTCACATGTTAGCAAACCCCAAAAGACAAAGAAAGCACTCTACAGAAGCATCTCTACAGGTGAATTCTAGTACTGTTACCACACACACACACACACACACACACACCCTCTTTTAGATCTAGTTTCAGCTTGTCACTAGAACAAGTTTTTCCCTCCTAGCTTTCTCTAACTTATTAATCCTCATGGTATTTGAACTTACAACATGTTTAAAAAAAAGAATAAACTACACTAAACCTTGAAGTGTATTTTTAGTTACAGTTATATTGCATGTTTGGTAAGACACTACTGAGTAAAATCTTGAAAAGAATTTGCTGTCATACATCTATGCAAATATATATGACTTCTAGATCTTGTCATCAACAAATAACATCCCGCATGTGAATGAAGTTTCTTTTGTATCTATTTAGGTTTTAAATTCAATTTGTCTTTGTGCTGTCTTCAGTATGACCCCATGCTTTTCATAAACGTAAGGTTTGACTACAACCAACAGATAACAGACACAACATCCAATAATCCTATAATCGCATGAAGGTGCAGTCCTAACATGTCTTTTGAAGGTGTTTTTTGGAAGATACCAGGCAGATGATCTGTAACTTTATTTAAAATCTCGCCTGCTGTTTTTATTGATGCATGTGCAGTCATGGCCAAAAATATCGGCACCATTGCAAATCTGTCAGATAATGCCACACTTATCTCAGAAAATTGTTCCAATTGCAAATGTTTTGGTATTCACATGCTTATTGTTTTTGTTTGCACTGGAACAACACAAAAAAACAGAGAAGAAAAGTCAAACTTGATCAAATTTCACACGCAACTTAAAAATGGACTGGACAAAATTATTGGCACCTTGTCAAAATTGTAAGAGATCATTTTTTTCAAGCATGTGATGCTCCTGTCATTTGTATTTAGACACACCTGTAGAAAGTAACTGGGCGATATAGTAATCACACCTGGAACCAGTTAAAATGGAGAAAAGTTGACTCAGTCTTTGTGTTGTGTGTCACACTGAGCATGAAGAAAAGAAAGAAGTGTGAAGAGTTGTCTGTGGATTTGAGAGAAAAAATTGTGGAAAAACATTAACAATCTTAAGGCTACAAGTCCATCTTCAGAGATCTTAATGTTCCTGTGTCCATTGTGTGTAATATCATCAAGAGGATTACATGCCCATGGCACTGTAGCTCACCTCCCTGGACATGGACGGAAGAGCAAAATTAATGAAAAATTACAACGAAGGATTGTTTGATTGGTGGATAAAGAACCCAGATAAACTTCCAAACGAATTCAAGCTGATCTGCAGACACAGGTTACAACAGTGTTCAACAGTGTACAACAGCAATCTGAAATAAAAGGGACACTATGGTAGGAGACCCAGGAGGACACCACTGCTGACACAAAGGCATAAAAAAGCAAGACTGGAGTTTGCCAAAACTTCAAAAAGCACTCAGAAATGGTTACAAACAAAGGGCTGGAGAGTTCTGAAATGGCCAGCAATGAGTCCAGATCTGAATCCCATAGAACACCTGTGAACAGATCTCAAAACAGCAGTTGGGAGAAGGCATCCTTCAAATCTGGATGACCTGAGCAGTTTACAAAAGAAGAGTGGTCCAGAATTCCAGTAGAGAGGTGTAAGAAACTCATGGAAATTCATGGTTACAGGAAGTGATTGATTTCAGTTATTTTTTCCAAAGGCTACCAAAGTGCTACCAAATATTAAGTTAAGGGTGCCAAACATTTTGTTCAGTGCATGTTTTTTCTGTGTGGAATTGTATCAGATTTTACTTTTCTTCTGTTTTTTTGTGTTGTTCCAATGCAAACAAAACAATAAATAAACATGTGAGTACCAAAACATTTGCAACTGCAGCAATTTTCTGAGAGAAGGGTTGCATTTTCTGACAGAATTGCATGGGTGCATGTTTTTGGCCATGACTCTATACAGAGACGGAGCTTTTTCTCCGATTAGGATTTGGCAATGATTGATGTTTGGTCACCACGTTCTAGCATTTGTCTCAGCTGTCTTTGTTTGATTTTTGAATTTTACAAAATGCACTGATACATGTGTTTCTAAATGAGTTTTTTTATGTTTGCTAAGTGAAGATTTTTTTCTGACGAGCAGGAAACTGCAACCAATTGCGATGATTCTCCTTAAGGAGTTTTTAAATGGTCCAACTGCTTTTTAAAAGAACTCCAAAAATAGGTACATTAACAACTGTAAAGCTGACCTATATAAGCGCCAGTTTGTTGAAAAACACACATAGACTTTAATTTTAGAGGTTATTTTAGTTTTTAGATAACAGTTTTTGTGCATAATCTCAAGCCACTCGAATTTAAATATGTATACATTTATAACAGTTTCTCTTATATCTCCACCTTGTTATTTAAACAAACACATTAAACACGCGCACAGACATTCACACGCACACACGTAGGCATGTCTAGTCTCACTTTTTATGCGACCCAGTTTCTAGAGCCTGCCCAGTAGCATTGCATGCTTCACCTCACTGGTTCCCAGTTTCACGGCAATGTCATAATTCTTCTCTCAAGGCTATAGAAGCAGACAGGTTATGGGACCTGAGAGAGAAGTACCAAAAAAGGAGAAATAAAAGTGTCAAGGAATACCACAAGGGAAGTTGAGAAAGAGAAAAAGTCGGAATAGAGTACAATGCTTGTGTGTGTGAGAGACGATGGAATGGAAGAACTGAAGGGGAGGGCATAACGGATGACAAACAAATCCAGACATGCTTCTCCCTCCCCTCCTAGTCTGCCACAGACATACTGATTTGCATAAAGGGCTGCAGGGCTTTTGACTGACAGGGCTCCAGACTGCACTACGCAGTTCCTTTCACTTTAAGTGGGACGGTGTGAGGCTCTGTGGGGAGGAGTCAGTCTGGACAAAGGCCCTCCCCCTCTCCACTTCAACCCTTGCTCTCTAATTGAGATATATACTAACTCCGTCCTATATGGCGCGCTGGAGAGGAGAAAAAAGAAAGAGTGAAGAAGAGAATGAGAAATGGGGGGGCTGTGGAGGGAAGAGAGAAACTCACAAGGAAGTGATTTGTGGTCGTGATGACACCTTGTGTGTCGCTGGTGTCTGTACATTGCTGCAGCACAAAATGCTCCACAGCAGTGCTGCATGGGTGTGTAAAGGAACAGGAGTATCTGTGCCTGCCTGTCACAGATATACTGCCTGTTTGTATGTGTTGAATTTATTTAGGCTGAAGGTTAATCGGAATAAACATAGATTCAAAGATATAGATTATAGGCATATAGATTCAAATTATATTTGATCTAATTTCACTGCTATATTGTTATAATGATAAATGTTGGGGAAAGCATGTTGGGGAGTCACATTCATTTTAATTAGGGAAAAAGATGGATGTTTAGTTTGTGCATAGCAGTTCTTTTAAAAAATATTCTAAGCCTATAGAGAGGTCACAATCACTCCTGTAATCACTACAAATTCAACAAAACTACTATGTCCTGTCTATTAGGGAAGGATGAAGGTGTTCAGCAAACGGATTTAGTTGACCAAATACCAAACAAAGCAGACAATCCAAAAAATACACAAACTTAGAAGCTAACGTACATGTACTTAGTGTAGTTGTATAGGGTTATGCTAATTATAAAGTCCTTTTTTAGCATTTTTTTATAGCAAAATGTTTAGCGAAGCTTTTTTTACGTCCAAAATTGTTGTGGAAATTATTAATGATAAAAGTGTGTTCATTAAAAATTTACATTAGGTCTGTAAAGAATAACTCTGTTCATCAAGTTATATTTAATCAGAGGCCTCTTCCTAATGTCTTGTCTTTCTCAAAGAAAGAGTTCATCCACAAATAAAAATTATGTCATTTGCTCACCTACATGTTGTTCCAAACTTGGATTGTTTTTCTACTGTGGGACATTGTACTGGTTACTGAGCAGATAAATATCTTCAGTGAATAACAACGTACATTTTGGCCTGTTCTGATGGCTTCAGAAGTCTCAGAATCGCATGCACAAGCCACTTTTGTGATACTTTAATGTTGTTTTTGTCATTTGGGAGTTTGACAGTCCCTGTCCTCCATCACTTCGCATATTATTTGGAAAAAATGGCCAGGATATTCTTTCACAATTTTTAAAAAATCATAAAAAATAATGTAATGACACAACAGGGCTGTGTGATAGCATTTTTATTTAGTTTGTCAGTCCATCCACCTTTGTCTACTTAAGTTATGTCTAATACGAAGTGAGGTTGTGAATTGACACCCAAAGCTTCAGGCGCATCTAGGAACAGCTGGTGAAGTGTTTGGGTGGAATAGCAGTTACACTGGGTAGCCCTACCACGAGGGATTTTATTAGGAGTGTCTGACACCTCGCTAGTTAAGGTGATGAACTTCAGTCACTAAGCAACACAATTGCCCACACAACATGTGTAACATGTCCACACAATTTCCTGCAAATTAGACTTACACTGCAGACTTCCTCTGGGATGTGTACAGATTACATTGTAATCACATTTGGACCTGAGCCAGCATCATATTCGGTTCTATTCCTAAATGTTTCTATCAGTCTCTGTACAATAATATCAAACAGATGGCAACACTTGCACTGCTAGTGATTCTATACGCTTATTAGTGACGTATATATATGTATAGTGAGAACAATTTGAATAGTGAGACACCAATTACACATTTGTGAAATTACCCTGATAAATATTACAGTCTGGAGTTGCTGCAACCAGCAGGCCAGTTGAAGTGCAACAACAAACAGTTCTAATCCTTCCAGGTAAACTCCGCCCCTTTTATCACCACAAAGCTTTAGACTCAGTGTTAATTCTAAAGACAAATGTTTTGCTGTTTTAACAACTGTATGCTTGCAACCACAGTATACCAGTATGAAGTGACTTCATCACCTAGATGCAAACATGCTTAAAATATAGGATCCATATGTGATCATCTGTTAAACAAGTTACTTTATGTATAAAGCTAAGCTCTAAGTTTGTTCAAGTTTCTTCATGTTTAGCAGAAGATGGAAGATGGAACAAAAGAGATTATCTGAAAATATCCTAAAGCATCCCCAGCCATGACAATGCACTGAGACATAAAGTGATTCTGATAGCCTAAGAGGAGTCAGGCTTGACTTACATATCCTCCCCAAACAGAAACTGTCCTCCTTTGAACCAGGGAACATCTTAAGATAATAGAAACCTAATCCGTGAAAGACAGATGTTAGTAGGCTTTATTACGCGTTCACTCCTAAAAAAGGATGCGCGTTTGACAAAACTGAAACAGTCTAAGGTGGCCCAGGACTCACTTATTTACTATGTATTTCCAATTTTTCCAGTATCTGTATTTGTTTTGAAATTGCATGATAATCTTATACTATCTAATGCAATGGCATATTTAGTCATTTGTTTGCAGATCATTTGTTAGTAAATTTGTTTGCAGAAATACGTTTGGTAAATTATCAAAGTTTTCCTATTTTTGTGTTTCAGAAATATCTTTCCCTATTATGACAAGAATTCTTTTGAATACAATAACCTCTTGTGCAAACAGCTGTTTCATCTGAAAAATGAAACGGCAACAACATGAAACTAGAAAACAATAATTACACAAGGACCATTTAAATACGTCTTCTGTTGCCATGGAAGTTAACATTGTTGTTGCCAGTCAAAACTAAAAATTACAACGACAATGAGTGAACAGAAAATTGTAGCATCGTGGATCCGTTATAGTCATTACCTGCTAAAGTCAATAACTGCATGCAGTAAATGCTATGCATTTGTCTGCTGATGAATACAGGCTGAGTCTATAGCAATGAGAAAGTAAACAGCTCCAGACTTCAAGCAAGCTTATATGAGGCTTATAATAAGCAGCATATAGTCCAGTTAACTTGACATCAAAATGCATAGTTAGTTATGTACTGGTTTCTCTATATTAAATAAAGAGATATTTAAACCCATGGATTGCTTCACAAGAAACCTTTTAAAAAAAGAGTCTCTGTAGCTTTACAAATATGTAAAAAACCTTTTAAGACCCCAAAAGACATTAAACACATCTATAAAACACAGACATATAACAACACAGTGTTAATGTATTGGTTATTAGAAAGCAGGTGTAGTCAATAGCCCTATTCAAAGCACATGTGAATGTCTGCATATAGAGAAATCAGATTACTATAAAGAACCAGAGGATTTATTGCATCTTAATTGAGGCTGATTTAGAATATACCCACATAAACCAATGAACTCGTTTACATTCATTAATGTATGAATTCCAAATACTTAGACCACGCATCCATTCAGTAAAAGAGTAGAGGACAGTTAAACCAACAAGACAGTTTGTAGATAGAACCACACCGACTTCTACAGAGCTGCATTTTATATGTATACACATACAGAAATCATATATATAAAAAAACATGTAAAACACATACAAATTATATAGTTATGGATTTCACAGATATAAGAACCTCATAGTTATAAATGTCTCATACTTGTACACATCATATTCAACAAGTATTTCAAAATACTTCATAACCATTTACATATTTGGGTAACGCTTTAGATTACAACCCGCAAAGAACCGTGTAAGTACACTGAACTTACGGTGTAAGTTTCTGTAATTACAGTGTACCTATAAAGAACTTACGGGGTAAGTAAAGGGGAACAACGCGGTACGTTCGGGTAATAAGGNNNTAAGAAACCAGGTAATTACCATGCAACGAACCGCGTAAGTAAACTGAAGTTACCGCATACCTTTTTTGTAATTATAGTGTAACTATTCAGTACCTACGGGGGAAGAATATGCGACGTTTGGGGAATAAACGGGTAAGACCTGTAAAATTACAAATCATTTATACTGTAAGTATTTTAAAACTAATATCGAATTTACTACGTTTCTGTA
>JAZGTJ010016698.1:0-12512 GCA_036877575.1 Botia almorhae
TATGAAAGTAAGTGGCATCAATTTAGTAAAAAGCTATTAATATATGGTCTGTAGATGTGAACGAGCGATGACTAACAAGCTTTGGCACAATAAAAACTAAACTTTTCTTTCCAAACAGAAATCTCAGACACATCCTATGCAGTCATCTTTACATTTACCCTAAGTAACATCAGCATGCCAGAGAACCCTAATCTGAGAGATGACACCTACATTCGAGTGAACAACATAGTCAATAATGGGGTAAGCATTCACCAATTAACCAATGAAAGTGTTTTGTGTCCAATAGAAGTATTACCAGTTGTCTGAATGGTTTGATTTTTGCCTACAGCTCAACACTCTTATGAATGACCCAACTGGTTCGGTTTTCACACCCCAGTCCTCAAACTTCACGTAAGATAAAATTTGACTTCAGTCTCTGTATTTACTTGCAATGATTATTGTTTGCAACATAACACTTTGCATATTAAAACAACATGATAAATAACATTTTTAATAAATAACAAAAAAAATTAAAATGCTTGACAGATATCTTTGATTCTCCTGCAGGAACACAGCGATGCAGGTTGAGGGCATTATGTTCTACATCTTCCAGGATGAAGATACCATAAAACCAGTCCTCTACCTCGATGAGCTTAGATTACAGACTGGTATGTTAAAACAGAACATTTCTCCGTCATGTTATGTTTAAGCATCTTTCTTTAACAACACTAACTGTAACTACCAGTATGATTCTCCACCATTAACCATTATATGATGTTGCAGGCTTTACAACAACCAACACACCAGTGACAAACACAACAGAACTACAAACCACGTAAGATCATTGATTCAAGTCCAGTTTGGTTTTTATTTAATTTCCACTCTTCACATTATTATTATTTACCATCTTTGCAGGGAAGGGAAGGCAATTATTTACATTAAACTGGTGTTCATCACACTGGGTCCTTCTCCGAGTGAGTCCGCTGTTCTACAGATAGCTAATTCTCTTCTAGATACACGTCTGAGAATCAAGCGAGAGGTCTCGGCACAAATCCTAAGCGAGCCTGTGCGCTTTGTGAATATCACCTATGAGAGTGAGTGTTTGTGTCTTTTCAAGGTTTCTGTGTTGTTGTCAAATTTTAGTTTATATGTTGTAATTTCTTATTTTCATGTAATATTTTAGTTTATTGTAAATAATTTAACGGTGCACATCATTTTTTAAATTCATGTGCCCTCAAACCTTTATAATAATTTAATAAGTGACATTTCAACAAGCACGTAAACCGCACACCTAAACTTCAGGTATTCTTTTTAAGGAATTGCTGATAACAAGTATTCCATCAACTTCGGATTTGTAATCAACAATGTAAACATGACCGAGAAACTCGAATTTAGGAATGACACCTACACAATAATTCAAGACAAAATAAATGGCTTGGTAAGTCTGAGACACGTCGATGCAGTGGTCATTTAAAACGGCTTGGCCTGCAATCGAAATAGCTTAGTTCAAATCACATCAACGTCAACATATTAATACACAAATTGTTTGATTTATGTTTCAGCTGAACAAGATCTTAAATAACCCCTCAGCTGCTCCATTTAAGTTCAACCCAGCCATGTTTACGTAAGTCCCAAATCTTCACTTTGTTTTGAGCGCAGCTGTTCAGCGGTTTTAAGAAATCTGCTTTGTAGGTTTTCTCCAAGAGATGTGATAAGCACATGTTGACTTTTCCATTCCACACAGGGGTAACTCCACTGTGATTCGGGCTGATGTGGAGTATGTCTTCTCGGAAAGTGACATCAATACACCCAGTATCTTCGTTCAAGAGCTTCTCAAAGTGAATGGATTCACTACGTCTGCCCCTGTAGCAACCTATTACCCCACAGTGCTGAGCGCTACAAACAGCACAAGTGCAGCGTGGGTAGTGGCTATCATTGTCCCCTGTGCCATAGCCATCGTTCTTGTACCCTGCTGGATTCTCCTGTGTGTACGTATCACGATGACTGAACGTAACGTATGCGTATTAGTTACTATAGTAACTAATGTAGTACTGTAGTAACTATAGCTGGGATGTGTTATGTGTATGAAACAATGGATTACAGACTGCCTTTAATACGTTGTTTACAACTGTGTGCAACTCGTAAATGTTTTACGTTTCTCAAATTCCATTGAAATTTCAAAACACTGACTTTCACTTTCTGTTTTCAGTGTTTGCTCTGTGGTTGCTGTGCTGCAGTAAGACGACGTTGGCACAGAAGAAGGTCATACAACGTACAGTACACGAGTCGACACAGTCTCTTCTAGAAAACTGAGCAAAATCAACCACCCAGTAATATAAACTAAAATGATACATTATTTATCATTTACTTTCTTACACTATTAATCGTGATTCTGGAAATGAGCCAATTAATTATGCATTTTTGCTATATATAATAATGAATGTACCAATCTTGTTTTACAAACTTATTTATTTCATTGTGCCTGTATTGCTGGACATACAGGATCTCCTGTAATCACCACAAATTTCGTGAAATTCCCTGTAGTATATGATGAATTTATTTATTTGTATTTATTTATAATATCCTGAAACGTTTACAGCATATAAGTACATATTCTTTTAAAAATGGTAATGCATTTAGCAATAAATGCTTCATTTTAAGGGGCAGCAGCAAAAAGTGTAAAATTAAAATTTTTATTTAGTCATACTTTATGCACTTTAACGATGCCTTTTCTGCAACTTACAAACATTTTAAACTGTATGAACATCAATACAAATTCTAAATAAAAACATAATATCAATATAAAAGACTGCTTGTTGGTTGAGTGTATTTAGAATATGTCTGTTAACTTAGGCTGTTATATTAAAACAATTTGTAAATCTGAAACAACTGATATTTTTCGAAGCTTCATTAGCTGACAAATACAGTCATTTCAGAAGAAAAAAAAATCCCAAAAACTTTTCAGAGCCACAATCGAGGCAATGACGCAACGAAATGAACATCACAATTAATCTGAAAATATACTTCCTTACAAGTTCTGTATGAGTGTAACTCCACATCTTCCACTTCTGCAGGTGAAATAGGTACCACATGCTATTGATACAAAAACACAACTTAGTTCTCCCGTTGATATAATGAAATACATGTGAGAAATAATGCAAGAACACTATCTGGTGAACTGTCCCTTATTATTTTCATGTTGTTGGTATACACAAGATGCCTTAAGGTGTTATGAAAAGCATTTATCTAGTGTAAAATAAGCGTATGTTTTATTACCTTGTGGTAATCCTTATCTGGTAGGCCTGCACTTTTGGTCAGGCAGACTCACAAGTACATAGGGGTGGGTGATAATGCCTAAATGATTTCAGAGTATGTTTTATCATAACTTAAATACATATGCTGCAGACAAACTCTACCTCTTGGTTTGCATAGACGGACATTTGCGATTTTCCCTCTCGCCTCTTACCTCTTTGACTGTTTTATTTTAATGTACATTTTGAGTATTATCTTCTACGTTATCCTACGTATTTTTGTTACGCTTTTTGTTTTGTTTAGGCTTAAAATAAACAGGATGACACGTTTATCTCGCCGTAGCATCAGGGAACCCGTTGCAACCAAGTGACGTAACCACGCAACTATTGTTACGCAAACAACAATGGCGGCCTACGAGTGTGGATGTTTTTACACCGTATTAAAACCATGACATTTTCACAGTTTTTTCAGTTTATTGTAAAAATAACTACATAAATAAAATCTTTATAGTCGGGGTACTCTTTGAGTCGTGGTGCAACAGCAGTAGGACACGAAGCGTTTAATCAATTGGACCAATTGCTTGGCTAATAATGCTGGCGACATCTGCTGGTAAAAACGTTGTAAAACCAACGAGAACTCAGGCCAAACATACAAAACTGTTTTAAATGTTTTCGTGGAAGTGTATTTTTTAAATAAATTATACATCTTTAAATACCATTATGCAATCTGTGTTATTATTTGTATTAAGGCTAATCAGACCTTTAGCACACACAACTAACTTTAATGACAAACACATATGTCTGTTATTTATAATTCTGTTATTTATTATAAAGTATACTTTTTAAACGCTTTACACATTTTGTTTTATAATAACATTGGACCATGTGTAAAGGGGAAATTGTGTTTGACCAGAATGAAACAATAACATAAATAATTACATAAACTATGCAAGAAATAGCTTCGCAATGTATTATTAAAAGTATATTTCATGTTAACAAGACAAAATAATTCAATTTTTAATTAAAGTAAAGTAAAAATTTAAGTTTTACTTTATTACTTTATTTACTTTAATTTAATATTTTTACTTATTTTTAGTTCCCCCTCTGTTATTCTGTGCGGTTCAATATAATTGTTTTATATCGCCAAATAAATGAAAGGAGATTTACAAAAAGTTAATTTACAAAATCACTTCTTGTGCATTTATGGATCGTTACAAACATTTTCAGCTGCAGAAAAAATCCAGACACTCATTCTGAAAACAGGAGGGAAATACATAATTACATAATAATTACACAGGGAAATTTACATAATTAAGTAAACCATTTTAAAGAAATTGCTTGCTGTGGCTAAGGCAGTGCACTAAGGCAGTGATATAAGAGCCTCAAATAAGCAGGCAACTTATTAATATACTATGTACAAACCATCTGATAACCTTTGAATTGTCTATTATTTGTTTTTGTCAGAGCAATGGAATGCAACATGATCCCCTTAGGAACGAAAACAGACACATTTGTTACAGGTCCAGACACGCAGTGGCTTATTTCAAAGATTGCTGATATAATCAGAGATTTACTTTGTGTAGCTTTCATTTAGGCATGTTTTGTTTCACAACAGATGAATCCAGAATAGAGAGACATTCCAGAGGATTTAACCCAACCGAAAACACTCCCTCCCACACTCAGTCTGAAAGCAACATAGGACTTTCAAATCGTTTTTTTGATTGACAGAGGGAGTGCAGATCGCATGTGTTTCTATGCAACTCAGGTAGACTCTAATGGGCCGTCTGTACCTGATGTGGAGTGCTCTGTAAAGCACCACGATGAAGCTGCTGGACTTCACCAAAAAATCGGATTGATTTTTAAAGCATATTCCTATAGCATATTGTGCATGAGCAACCAATGCACCATAATCCATTAAAAAAATGTTTAGTAACTATTTAAGTAAATTTGTAATTTGCTCCGCCTCTGAAGTGCTTTGGCTGATTTCACAAATCCAGTTTCAACGCATCCCTCCAATCACCTCTGTCCATTCTCAGAAAGACAAACCATTTCTAACTTTTTTATAATTTCAGCAATTTAGTGCTGCAAATGAAAATTACTAGCTGCTGCTTTTAAGTTAACACCACATACATGTTGACATGCTTGGCATTACTAAGTCTATCAGCATCGATTATGCTTTGAGGATATATTAATATATTTATATTTATATAAATATATTTAAACACTTTAAAGATATTTACATTTTTTAAAACAGCAAACAAGAACAGATTTTAACCTTAGTTTAATACCAAATAATGAATCCACAATATGACCAAGATGTGATTCATGTTCTCAAAATTTATTTAACCCATCAATATACAAAAATGATTCATATCATTGATACTAGAGAGAATATGTGAAGCACACAAACTTGAGTTAATGTTGGTTACACATAGTTTACAAGCATTCATAAAATGTTACGTTTATAAACTAATTTCAATAAGTAAAGTGAAACCACAGAATGAAGTTTGAATGAAATTTTTCATGTTTAGCTGATGTAATGTGTGGAACACCAGTACACAAGCATTGCGGAAAGTAAGACAAGTGACCGAGTCAAAACGGTTAGAAGCCTAACACATTTAAAATGAAGACAACTCCCAAACTAACCCACAAGTTGATGAACAAAGGGTTTCCAGCACTTTTGGTCGTGGAATGAAACGAAGTTTGCTTTGTTTGCGTTGTTGTTGCTTTGATGCTTGTTGTTTTCAAAGTAGATTTTGTTGTAGGTGTAGCGGAGGTGTTGGGTGTAGATAAGAAGGTGGTGGGTGTGGGGGTATCAGGAGGCCTTATTGATTTTGAACATGTGCCAACATTACCAGCGCTGTCTACAGCAACCAGTTCCATTTCTGGAGAACAACAGGAGGCTCTGTAGAATGCCAGAGTCACGTTCTCACCTCCAGCCCCAAGTGTTGTGCTAGTGTTGAGACTTCCGAGGCCCCTCCGGACCTCCACATTCAGAATACCCGTCCCATTTCCATCAGTAAGGTTGGCTGAGAGCTCCCATGAGGATAGGCTACAGTTGCCAGAGCAGTTAGCATTTACGCTAACAATCTCACATACTGGAGGAGTAAAGTCTGTAATCTTGTGGGGGGAAAACAGTATTTTAAAAACAATTTGTTTATTATTTGTTTTACTTCTAATAAAGTCTGCAAAGTGTTTGTAATGACATGAAGTGAATAATACAACTATGACCATACATATATAAATGAAAAATACACAGATAAATTTGTATTTGTTTTTAACATTGTGATTTTTTTTTTATTTGCCCAATATGAACTAAATAATATGACTGCATTGATGATCGATTGAAAGTCTTACCGGGGCAACAACTGTAAGTTTTAGCACAGCATAGTTGAAATCACTTTCATCTAATGTTGTAGCTTCAATGGTGAGAGTCACTTCAGTGCCTGAAGGAGTGTCTGAGGTTGCAGTGAGATTTACGGTGCCATTGGTGCTGCCTCCACTTTCAACAAACAGACTGCTGGGAAATTCTGTGACAAACCCACGATCGTTCCTGGCATTAATTTTGAAATGCCCATTAGAGCCATTGTGCATCACGGTAAAAGGAATGCTCAGTTTTTTTCCAGGTTCCCATACCTCCTCTGTCTGAGCCTGAGTGGAAAACACAAGGTGTGTTAAGTGCATACGTTAACAAATATGCCATTAATAAGGGGTTCAAATTAAATAAATCTGCGCTCAATGAGTCTGAACTCTGTGCATTGGTGACATCTGCTGGTCAAAGTAGTATAAATGCAAGAGAAACGTAGTCTTGGTTACATGCATAACCTCCGTTCCCTGATGGAGCAAACGAGACGTTCGTACGCTGCTTCTCATCAAATAATTAAAAATCGTCTTCAATAGGAATTGGCGAGCTGGATTTGCATGCCATTGTTTTGATGGTTTAGAACTCTATTTAGTTAAAGAGTGTGTCTAATATGTAGTCTTTATAAACAATTACTTGTATTTGTTTGTAGCATTGACATTTATTTGTAGCATTTTTGCATTTTGACCTGCGTGTTCAACATGTAGACAGCACAGTACTTACAATGACAACCACACCGGACGCTCTGTACCAAGTGCCAGATTGTCTCTGAAAAGTTTCACTGGAACGCAAGATGCCTTTTTCCCCCCTCACGCGAACAACAAAGTCTCCTGGCGGGAGTCTGTTCATTGTGACTAAGAAATCCTCACCGCCAACCTCCTCCAAGCTTCCATTAACGGCCAGAGAGCCCATCGCTTCCACAAGAGCTACTTCAGTGGGGGTAACAGAGTCCCCACCCACCACAGTAAGCAACATTGTGAGGTTATGGTCTGTAGCAGAGAGGGGAGAGTAGAATGGCTTAATGAGTAAAATACAGACAAGAAGCTGGAGCACAAGTTGTTCATGGGACCTATATCTATGATCTCTTACTTGCTGGGGGTCTGCCACTTAATTCACTGTAGCCTGAATGAGCACCTTCTGCTAGTTCCACAAATGTGAAAAGGAAGTCAGTGTCGCTTTGGCCTAGTTATTCAAATAAAGAAACAGCATATCAGTAATCAACGATTGTGAATTACCGTTCTAGCGCTACGTGCAGGAGCATCAAACCGGAGGTAATAGTGGAACAGAGTAACAGGGGCCCAAAGTGGGTGAGGGGGGCCCACAACAGACCCAGAATGCGATCACGAACAGACCCAGAAGGCCCAGAATTCATAGGGGCGTCCCTGCCGACATGGAAAACACATATAGTAGACCTAACATACATATTATAAAAGGTTTGCATTTACATGCGTCTCAAATCAAATCATAATGCTTCTGCCTCGTGGCACTTATATGTCATTTGCAAAATTATGTTTTAGCAAAGTAAGGGATTTAGAAAAAGTTACCAATAACTTTGACGGTGTAGGTCTCTGATGAGCTAATGGTTATGTTCCAAAGACCCACTAGGTCAGGTACAGTCGGCCGCACTGTGTAAAAGTTACCCACACGCTCAACCAACCCCAGTTGTCCGCGCAATTCTTCACTCGACTGAGACATCCCTGTGAATGTATACAATTCTATAATAGTTAACAAACGCGTACATTATATATGCAATAATTGACTAAAAATGCGTGTCTACGCACCTGATGGGCTTGTGACATTAAACACTGGAGAACTGCCTGTTACATAGATGGTCAAGTTTTTTAGTGAGGAGTCTATGATGAAAGGAAAACTTTCAACATTTTTTGTGTTCCTTACAGTCTGAAAAACAGTTACCTGAAGAAACAAAGGCAATATTACATCATTCCATAACATTATAATGTTTTCATTTAGAATATTGACTATTCTGTTATCAAAAACATATTCCGCCATTTGGAAACCAATTTCTGACCATTTTTTAACTTAATCATATAAACGACAGAAATTGTGATTGTGAAAATTGTGATAAGTGTCATACTAGAGTTGATATGGAGCTGTCCATCACAATGCTTGTTGCTTGAGGAAGTGTCTCTTTGCTAACTTCAATTGCTTGCCCCCCTGACGCCAGAGCCAGATCCACATAAATCTGATTTGAGGGGCTTGACATTCTGTTGGAGAAATGCTGCTTCTGCCCTTGGTCGGGATCGTCACTCCTTCTCCGTCGACGAAAAATATTAGTCAGCATAAAGTTCACCTGTACGAAGGATAAGAGGAAATGTGAGTTAGGGGGCGTTGACAATAACTATGACAATACATTTTTTATTTTAATTTTATTTAATTTTATTTATTTTTATAAATCGCTCTGAATGTCAGAAAATGGTCCACAGCACAATTATAATAATAAAAGATACAAGGAACGATAGTCTATCGTTGGGATCACGTTTGGAGGAAAATTTTCCATCGGATGAAGGATGAAACATTGACAGCCAATCAAATCCATTCAAATTTAAAGAGCTCACGCACTTACTGCTTATTGAGTCTGCTAGCATCCTTTAGCGTGGATGCTAATATCATTATCGTTATACTTATTTTTGAGTTATCATTCTTGGTGTGAACAGACCTTTACTGACTTTCAGGGTTTCAGGGTGTCGTCTGTTTCAATGTACTCAAATGTCATGACATAAATACCACTACCATGAATTTTCTGATCCTGTGCTGATTTTAATTAATTTATTGATTATTAATTATTAATTATTATTGATTGAATAATAATTAACAAGTAGCTTGACAAAGACAACCACAATGTTATATATAGTTATATATATATATATATATATATGATTGTTATATATCTGAATTAAATATAAATCATATATTTACCACAGACTTTGTGCTTTCAATCAGTGCTCTCACAGTACTCAGTAACTCAATGTCCTTTGCACCAGCATCGGTGAACACAAAAATCTCTGTCTTATGAGGTGAGCCAGTGAGAGCCAGCTGGAGAAAGATAAACAAACCACTGATTTTACATTTTTCCTCAATTTCTATGTTCTGTGTTTTTAACTATTTTAATATATTAAATATGTTATTTTTTTGCATTTATTTTGTATGAAGTGATACTGCTAGTCCTGTTTAGGCGCTCTCATTTCAACCATTTTAAACATATATTTTTTTATCCTTTCATATTGCTGGTCCTCACACCTGCAGTGCTGAAAGGCTGAGCTCTGGTTCATCTCCTCCTCCTGTAGCTTGGAGCGCATCAACCTGTTGCTTAAAAGCCTCAGCATCTGTAGTTCTAAACAGTGGTCCAAAGTCTTTGGAAGAGTAAAGTTATAACAAGCTATATTTCATTTGGTGTTCAGACGTCTGTGTTGTTCTTCAGATGCGTACACACACTCTCTGTGAAACTAAGAAACATGGAATGACAGTGTCTCTCACCGGGGTCATTGAATGGGACCAGAATGTATTCCAAGGGCTCATGTGGAGTTCCTCTCCTGCTGTCGATGATGTAAGATGTGACTCGTTTTACCTCAGCGATGTCGTCTCCCATGCTTCCTGTGGTGTCAATTGCAAAGCACAGTACTGAATTCTGGGTGAACCCCATCAATCTAAATGAGAAAAAAGAGAATGAGAATTAACACATGGTTTCTTTAAATGTGTGTAATATACTGTAATTTCATATAATCTCTTTTTGGTAAAACCTTTATTTATGCAGATAAAGATGGTCCTTAATCTAAAGAAAATGGAATGTTTACAGGTGATTTAAAATTCAGGGTTCATCCTAATGTCAGTGGCACTCATTTTATTTACCTGTTTATAAAATAAATAAAACTAATTTAGATAAAAACAGCTGGGTGTTGACCTCAAGAAATCTGAGTCTCCAAGCACGCTCCTGATGTCTTCCAGTAGTTCTTTGGTGGCAGCAATGGCCACATTTGCAGCTTTGTCATGCAGATGACCATGGGCGGATGACCGTGTATCTTTATTAATTCCACCTTTAGGATTTCGCCAACTTGAAAAATCTCCAAAATTTCCATGGCTACACTTTCCTACAATAATCAATAAAGTCCTTAGTGTAAAATAATTGTAGGCATACATATCTTTAAATCATGAGACATTCTACCACCGGCTGTATAAATTAACCATTGTACAATCATGTATTTTCAGACATTTGAACCTTTTTTTTTTAATTTTTAAGACAAGATGACAAGCAAGATCAATACCGGATGGTTTGGAGAATCCAAAGTATCCTGATGTCAGTTTTTTCTCAGTTATAATGTTTCCCAGAATGTTGTCTGTACAGCTTTTATCACAACCTTTACAAGTGGGCTGATTTAGTTCTGAAACGACAGGTTAATAATAAAAACATCATGGAAACAAATAATACAATTTCGTGTTTTGCCTCAAATATCGAATGTATTTTACATTTTATTTTTAATCTGTTATTTTAACATTCTCCAGGAAAATATGACTTCCTTTCGAGAGAACTCAACACTGAATCTGAATCTAATTGGAACGTGGCAGATCTTAATGTGTGTCAGGTGCGCCTGCAAGCAGGGGCGCCGCTAAGGGGGGTAAGTTAGGACAATTCTAAGGGCCCACGCCTTTTAGGGGCCCCCAGAGAACTGCTTTATTAGTAATAACACTACTAGGGGGCCCAACCTTATATTTTGTCATAGGGCCCAAAATTGCGAGCGGCGCCCCTGCCTGCAAGTGCCATGCTAAGCGGAGCGGCTGTCACATGCTCTGCTTTGGTCTTTCTGGTGACATAAAGACCCCTTACTCGGATGATTAGGGTCTTATTGCGGTATGACTGAGACGCTGTGGCAGCCGCTTGCCTCAGCATAGCACAGCTGGGGTTGCGTTCCACATCAGCATCAAACCAGACGCAGTGTGGAGTCCCCTCAGATAGGAATTTCTCTCAGCGATGTATGTAACTTCGGTTCCCTGAGCAAGGGAACACTGTATCTGGCTCAGAGAAATAATTAGTGGGGCGTGATTAGACGTGAGATTCAGACACCAGTGACACTGAAGGCGTTTCTGTAACAGTGTGTCACTCCCTTTCTTAGGAAACCGAGGTTACATACGTACATGTTTTTAAATACACCGAAAATAGACACTTTTAATATTTTAATATATAAATCCAAGAAGAATTGAAAATCTCTTTTTAAGCAAAGTCTGTTAAAGGGACATTGACATTGGTTGAGAAACATAAAATTGTGAGTATAACAACACAAGCCAATGTTCACATGTTCACTTGTATTGTTTGTATTATTGTAACGTAATGTAATTTTTTATTAATTTAGCATGAGGTTCCTCTTCTTCCATGGTATTACAAGACATCGCTGGTCAAGAGATAATAATACTCTTGACAGAGTGACCTGCCTTACCTAGAATACAATATTTATATTTTTTAGAGGATTCACAGATACAAACAGAGGTATCACCTCATGCTTTATTTAGTAACGTAATGCACCTTAACACTATAATTGTTATACACATCTATAGTTTATAAATGGTGTTGCTATTATTGTTAGTACTTTTGTGATATTATTTAATTGCCGTCATTAATTATTTTGTATATTTTCCTTTGTAGAACCTTCCCCTAAGAAACCAGCAGCATGTTTCAAAATAAATGGCCACAGTGATATAAAATTAGTAAATTATCTAAATAAAATTGTCTATGTACCTGCAATGTTTACTATTTCGCTATCAGGTCTGATCAGGTTGGAGTATGGATGCTGGTTCCCCAGTTCTATCCAGTTGCTGTGACTGTAAAAATCCTTGAACAAGATCCAGGACACATACATTGGACACAGACATGACAAATGCACAACATATTACACATGAAATATGTGGTGATG
>JAZGTJ010016699.1:0-12511 GCA_036877575.1 Botia almorhae
TATATATATATATGAGCATGATAAAGCAATGAAGCAAGCCTTTCATGCTTTTCTTACATTATACTCATCCTTCATACCGTGGGAGAGATCTGCTCTTATACCTTCAAAATTCTTTTTATCCCTCATTCAAATTATACTTGCATATACTTAAACATTTCTAATAGCTCATAGCAAGGATTGGAGAATACCAAAATGTGTTTTGCTCTGTCAGGCACTTTACTCAGAGACTTTACAATTTTCTAAATGTGTAAGTGTAAAAGGTGCCTGTTTCAGCTTGATCTTTAACCCAGTAACTGTATGTTACGTAGAGGGTTACGCAGACAGTCTGTGTGAGGAAGAGGTTACTAGCACCTCGCGGCTGGTCCTTCACACCAGGGTTTTCTTATCCTCTTTATCAATTGCATAGAGTGGCTCCTCAATCTCCACCCTTTGGTATATTACTTTCATTAAACTAGTATTAATTAATCTTAAGCTCAAACCCCTAATACAAGGTATACAACAACATCCACATACTACTAATATAGATATGCTCACTCCTAGTGACATTAGTACGGAGGTCATAAGACCACTCCATTTATTGAACCATTTTTCTATAGCTTCTGGAATAGAATAGGGTATTCTATTCCAGAATTTTCAGCTGATTATTTTGACAGGGCACTCAATCCTTCTAGGGCTCTAGTAAGGCTTTCATCTGGGGCAGTATTATTTGGAATAAATGTACAACAAGCTCCACCTATCATCCGACAAACACCTCCTTTCTCAGCCAACAACATGTCTAAAGCTATTCTGTTTTGTTGTGCCATCAATGAAGTTGACCCTAGTTATTCTGCAATGTCCTGTATTCCATCCTTAGTAAAATTTGCAAATCTTTGCTGGTTGTAAAACAGATAATTTATCCAGTCCACATTATTATTGATTGTTGACCACCAGAAAAGAACTGACTCAAAACCTGCTGCAATCTGATTCCTAGCCTTATGTTCATCAGGCACACCTCCAGGAACCCCTATTTCATCAATATAAACATGGCTGTCAAATGAACCCCCAGAAGTAGTATCTCTTTTTTTAAACGCTGTAATTCTCCATTTTTAAATGCTGATCCAACAATTCTGAATTTCTAGTGACATTTGGAATGGCATAATCAACTTCCCTTCCATTTATATTTTAAATTTGGCCTAATTTTCATATCTCCCCAGATCCACCATAAGTCTGTTCTGGAGAAATTTTGATTAAAAAGCCAGTTCTTTTTAAATCCATTATGGTTTCTGGTTACATCCATTTGGTTTCTGCACACCATGAACTCGACAAGTTCTTCACTTCCAACTCTCCTATTGATCTGACAAAGCATGTATTTATTAATCTGGTAAAGCAATTTCCTTTTATATGTTCCTTTGTACATTTGGTGGTATGTTTACGTTTACTCTAGGAAACAGGTGGTCCACTGTGCTACACTCTTTTCCTAATTTCTGTGAGAAGGCTCTAAGTACACACTTCAGTCATTTTCTGTATTCAGTCTAAACGGGGTCATAGCTAAATTAGGTCTAGCTGATGCACAGGCAATGCAATTTGATATTTACATGTTTTTACTTTGGTTAATGCGTCTTTCCAACTGTCTTCTGCTGTGCTATTTGGGGTCAATTTTGGACTACTAACTACCTCCATTTTAAACAATCCTATTGGTCTTTCCCTGACATGTAGGCTGCTAACGTATATCTTTTTGCATCAGGTTTTCCTACATCTTTGATGGTATTTAATAATGGGTTGCATGTTCCAGCTTTACATTCTAACGGAAACTGTCCTTTTATAATTGACATACGTTCTAGCAAATTCTTCCCATTAACCACATTATACTTTGCGCTCCCTGCTGGATATCCCCATGAGTGCGGGCTTGTTTTCCAACCTACCATTCCCCTTTGTGAACACGTACCTGTGTCACCTGTGAACAAGGAGAACCTACTTCCTATTGGAGGTGGGTCAGCTACAAAAATATACTGATCACTCCAATTGTATCTTGTCTAATCACCAGTGCATGTTACTATATCACACAAATCAATTTTCCCAAGTCAGGGTCTCTCCTTTTTCAAATGCTAATCTGATCATTTTCTTGGCTGACCTTTGTTCTCTAAAAACATTTCACCTTTGGTGACTGGACTGTGTGTATTATTTTTCCTACTGCTTTACCTCAAAGATTATTAGTCCTAACACGATAGTTATGGACACCCCTATGGATGCTACCATACATACCATTTTTACTACTCCTGGCAATACCTCTCACATTTCCTCTAATGTCCATCCTGTGTTATTTCGATTTCTACTCCCAATAATCACACCTTTCTTCTTCTCTCATTGTTTTTCTCATCCCCCACCCTTCTGATCTCCTGATTTCTGACCAATTTACTAATTTTAAGGTTCATGATTCAGGTTCAATCTCAGGTTCCAAACCGGCTTTACACCTAAATCCTACTAATATAAACCCTTATCCTAAGTGGTAAGTAGTTACTTCTGACAATATTACAGATAACATGGCTGGGTCCTGACTAACTATTCTCTCTGCTGCTTCAGCATTTTTCCCAAAAGGATTTCTTGCAGTTTTTTTTTCCCTATCCAAGTATAGTTTTTCCAAACCCACGGGGCTAGTGTGGTTATTACAAAACTTATTTACACTCAATCATGAGTTATGTTGATCTGTATACAATGTGTGTTGTAATAACACAGCTGGGACTCTTTACCCTTACAGTCGTACGGATGGCGTCAATGACTTGGTAGGGCCCTTCTCACTTTGTATGATGCCACTTCCTTTAATGTACCTTTATCTACACCCACTATCCTACTGGGAACACTGTTTTTTCTGGTTCCTCTTCAGGTGCAGTTCTCGTCCTTTTAAGGCACCGTTCATTTGTTAGACTCAGTTCCCAATTGGGCCATGGCTTTTTTTAAAAGGTCGGCCTGAAAACCTGATCCATTGTCACTCGAAATCCATTACTTGGTGTACCAATTTCCCTTCCATGCATATTTTACAATTGTTCAAAAATTTAAAAAAAATCAGCAATTTTTGCTTGCAATTCCCCCTGTTGTTTTGCAAACTTGCAGAAAGGGTAGACTGATTGTAGTACTCTGAATAATAAGGTTATCCCTTCACAAATCCGTATCCACAATACAATAGTTGCGAGTGACTCCATACAAATTTTCCTACAAGGGTTTGTGTCTGGCAAACTTGCGAAGGCACACTGGCCCCGGTACACTGACCCTCAATGAAAAAGAAGAAACCTCTGGTTATAGTACACTGACTAATAAGGTTCTCTTTCACAAACTCTTGTAATATCAACACACTGGTTGTAGCAAACTTGCTCTGGAAAACTTATCTTAGCTATGCATTGTACATTTCAGCACACCTGCTGAGGGTTCACTGCCCTGATGGACCAATTTTTTTCTTCTGTAGGCCTTTTAGTCTCAAATTGTTATTTTGTTAAAATACTATTTCATCCACAGATACAGGAAATCTCACTCCAAATACACTGGTTCTTTTGGGTAACTGAGGAGTACGCACATATACATTTGTCTGATTACATTTTTACCTCTCTCATTCCAAAAAAAAAAAAGCATCAAACTATAGCAAATAAAAATGTTGCTTTACCTTTTTACTGGATGGCTTCCTTTTTAGCATCCTTTTATTTTGATGCTGAGGTTTTCTTTGATGAGAGAGATGAATGTCGCGACGAGTAGATCCTTTGAATTGCGTTTTCCGTAAGTGTTTTGCCCTCAGCTCCCCTGCTCGCAGCGCCACCTGTGTCGTGGATTTGGAGAGAGAATGTCCATTCGAAGGATCAGTTTAACCAAATTAAAATTTATTGAAGAGTTGTACTCCGCATACAACACTTGATACATTCATGTGTGATCACACAAAGCCAATGGTGTATGCACACCTATTCTTCCGTAAAGTCTCACTATAAACCCCCTAGGTCATGTACACCCTGCTGGAGTTTCCTTATTTTGGGGTATAGTTCCCCCTTTATCTGTCTGCCAGTCTGGTTCTAACCGTCCTTGCAGTTTGTCCAAAATAATATCTTATGCATGCTGAGCCAATTAGGATCCCTCAATGTTTTTTTTCAGTTAAACTGAACTCTCTGATCTTTACCCAACTTCTTCAATTTACCTGAACTTCTCTAAAACGTCCAAACTATACATACACCCACTCATCATGAGACTGCACATACTCATTTGTTAATACTTTATAAGAGACAGAATCATCATAAAAATTAAATCTGCATAGCAATTAACTCCGCAAAGCTTTCATTTCCTTTTAAACTAAATAAGAAATTATTTTTACTATAGTTGCATTAAAGCTTTGCACCTCAGAGCTCAATTATGTTTTTTGTTCTAGTGCCATCATATATTTTTGTTCCTTTAAATTTAGGTTGGAGAGGTATGTACTTTGGAAGATGGCTTTGCTCGCTTTCTAAAGTAACTGCTAATCTCATTTTTAAAAGCAGGGGTAAGATTTGCCTCATGTTCCTCTGAAGTCTCCAAACATTACATTACCATAGCTGGTTTAAGATGTGATGCCTTTCAAAGGATTAATAGCATTAATAGCATTTACATTTACGTTTAGTCATTTAGCTGACGCTTTTATCCAAAGCGACTTACAAATGAGGATAAGGAAGCAACTTCAAATGCAATAAGAGGCAACAGTGAATAAGTGCTATAGACAGGACTCAGATATTTCAACAGTATAAGTTTTTTTTTTTTTTAAGTAGAAGTGGGGGTGTGTTAGTAAATTAGTCAAGGAAGTAAAGACGAAAAAGTTGAGTTTTTAGTTTAGTTTCATTTGAAAATATATGGCTGTTGTGGTGGTTGCCACTAGCTTCATCACTAACAAAAGCATTCAGAAGTAGTCACTGAAGTGTCATAAAAGTACTGTAATGGTGCCATGGTACATTAGTGAGTATCAATGGTAATATTGTGGTATAATTATATACAACACAATACTGATATTTGATATACTGAAATGGTGTCGTAGTTTTTCACCACACAATTATTGTGGTCAAAATAATTCATGACAAAAATAACAATACCTTTTTTGCAATAATTTAATAAATAATGCTATCAGTCAGCTTTAATTTTGTTTTCTCTCTTTTGGTCAATAAATCACACTCAAAATACAAGTGCAGAGAGGTAGAGAGAGAGTTTGTAGCTATTGTGGCTCTTTCGTCAAAATGTTAAATAGGTGCAATAGCACCACCTAACATGTTGAAGTGTCTTCAAAAATTCCATAGGCTTAACATTGGGCTGAATCTTGATGTTATAGCTCCACAACCAGAATGTTGTAGAAACTTGGGGCTGGGCTCATATTGCATGGCTTAGCAAGCAACGATAAATAGTATCATTTAAAGTTTATAGCAATGCCATGTTCACAGCAATAGCATTTAGTTACAGTACCCTAGCAACCAAACCTTGACTTCCATTAAAAAAGGTGAGAGGCATCAAAACGTTGTAGAGACAAGTGGGTGGTCTCCTTTGACTCAGACTGGTAAGTAGTCTTTAATTTGGAATCTATCCAGGAAACTATTCACTGTGGAAGCTATCCAGCCATTTCCAGCAACCATTTAGAGCACCATAGCAACCAATATTAATTAGCTGCATCTCAACACCAGAACATAGAGACATTGGAGTTGGCTCTTTTGATTCAGACACACATTCTGTCTATTAGTTTTACCCTGTTAACTGTCTAGCTACACCTTAGCAACAATTGAAGGTACCCTAGCAACCACGTAATGAAAATAATAAGTCATGTCTCAGCTTTAGAACATTGTAGAGACATGTGGGTGGGCTTATTTGATATGGGCTGTCAGTGGACTTTAGGTATTGCCTTGGCAACTTCCTAGCCACACCCTAGCAACCATTTAGAGCAGCCTAGCAACTGCATAACATCATGAATAAGCCATATTTTAATATATCGATCATGCTAGCTTCGTGTTAAAATATGTTAGCATCATGCTAAATCATAATTTCAAGACACTATCAGCAGCAAAGTTTCCACAGACCTTTAGGGTATTCTAAGTGTGCTGTATCTTTTCTAAGGGATTGTACTTATGGTTTTCTTTCTGTCTGTCTATCCATCCATCTATCCTTAAACTTTTATGCTTTACAAACGATTACAATCTTAATTTCCTAATTTAGACTACGCTTTCTCAAACCAGCATAAAGTTTGTTTTTAAACTTTCTCTTCTAGTTTGAAATATTATCATATAATAACAGTTCTACCAACAAAGAAATGAAACCCATCCAGTGAGTAGTGAACACACACCTCTGCATATAACCCATCCAGTGAGTAGTGAATACACACACACAGCAGTGGGCAGCTATCACTGCCACACCCACGTAACAATTGTGGGAAAGGTGCCCTCATTCATTTCCTGCCAGCATTGGGAATCAAACCTGCAACCTTTGTGTTATAAGTCAGACTGTCTAACCATTAGACCACAACTGCCCCAAAGGCTGCAGGATTTTGACTCAAGTGAAAGTAAAAAATTCAAACACTGGGCCACTGAATTTGTGACAAAAGGGTATGTGTGTATGTGTAACGGAAGTACAAATTGGTTGCTAACATGACATAACTTTAACTTTAACCTTAACTTTAACTGTGAAACAGGTAGCTAATGGTATGTCATGAATTAGGTCTAATAATGTTCTACATATTTGGCTAATTTACCATCATTTTGCTATTTCAGAACTTTTGGGCTGTACTGTTAAATGAACAGAAAGACAGAGCATTAAACTGATTGCTGTTTTGGCTTCATAACACACTCAAATATTGTGTAGTAAAAAAATATTTTTCATTTTAGTGTGCTAATGGACCAGGTGACTTTTATCCGACCCTAGAGCCCTGTATCTGTCCAGCTGGTCCACCTGGTGTCCCAGGAATGAAGGTACAACATGCCATGTAGCTTATAACAACATGTTTGTACCCAATAAATCAAGCTTTTGCTGGGCTCAACAGAGGTAAAAAAGTCTGCACCCAGGTTTAAGCACTACATTTAAGCACTGCTCACATAATCTCTTCATTGCATTAAATTCACAAACGTCTAAACAAAAAAGCTTATAAGTCAACCCTATATTTAAAAAACATGCTGCTTTTCAGTAGGCAATCACTGTAAAATCCTTCTAATGAATAGTATTTCAATTTGCCAGAAGAAAGGTTTCTTAAGTTGTGATAAGTTATGCAGTCCTCATTCAAGGTTGTACTTTCAGTTCTCTAAATATTACTTGAAATTGTTAATTTAATGCTAGATGCAATGTTTTGGCAAATATTCCCGCAGTATCTGAATTATGATATTTAAAGTATATAAATCGTCTTGGACAGTTATTAATATAAATTAAATGTATTGATTTATTGAATTAAGAATAAAAAAATACTATTTGCACATTCCCTAGGGTGAACAGGGGACAACCGGAGATCTGGGTCAATCCGGTCCTGCTGGTGCTGATGGTAAGCCTGTGAGTACTACGCAGTTTAATACAACATCAAATTACTTACTAAACTTACTAAAATAGCGTGTGTTGTGTTCAGTGCAAGGTCCAGGACTACAACATGCATTAAATCCTTTACGAAAGTAATGTCAGTCTCAAGAATCTGATATTCTCGCTCTTTCAGAAAGCAAAGGGGTAACAGACAGTTGACAGAATTGGTGGGTTCGCTGAATGGTAAATATATAGCGGGGTCCAAAAGTCTGAAGGCTAGTTGACAAACAACCCAACAAATACTTACATTTTAAGTTAGCAGTTGGATTTACACTATCATGTAGGGTCACACTTGCATCTTTTTGCAGTCATTTGTGCCCATATAATGATAGTGACTGAAAAAGAAAGAGGCATTGCTTGATGCAATGTGAGAGACAAGTAGCATATAAATTGAATATATTGAATGCCATATTTTTTCTATTCAATTTGACCTAAATAACTTATTCTGATATTTCTGCCAGGATACAGCAGGTAAGCAGTAAAATATCCTAGATAGATGAATATACATCCATTCAGTATGAGAAATTGTTTTCATCACATTGATGAGAGCTAGAACAGGCATTGTGTTTTCTGTTTACGGAGTCAAGTAAAAACAAGCACCAATGGGGTGCTTGTTGAACAGTGATACAACGGCAATATATATTATTTCATAATTTCATGGTGTAGTATATGATGCACATAAAATTGAATCAGTATGGCTGTAGAAGCAATGTTAGATTAAATTTACAGAAATATTTTTTCTATATGTTTAACATGGAAACTATCTAAAAGCTAAAGCACACACTCTGAATAACAGAAACATCACTGCTAAAAACTTTATTCACCCTGTATGCTTCAATATACGCAAGGAAATAAGTTTAATGTGGTCTCAAAAGTTTGGATTATTTTGTGTGCACAAACTAAATTATAACTCACTCAAACAAACCCATCTGTTTTACACAAACATATGGAACTCATTCAGCTGTCAACATGTATCATGTATGGAATGTCCCTAAAGAAGAAAGCATTGTATAAGGGGTTGTCTAAACAATATTCTTATCCTTTTCATAGAACTTTGTGTTTTGGATTAAAAACCTATATGCATCACCAAATTGGGCAGATCTGTTAAATGTTTTCCTTTGTTGCAAAGTGACCCTGAGCATGTACTGTATATATAAATACACTACATAAAATGTCTTCTGATGGTCATGTCATTTAGGGTGACAACACCCTAATTCAATAAGTTATGCTGTAAATTGTAAGCTTATCCATAGCATTGGAATTACACAAGCTTCTCTCTGTAAACCCTAAAGTTGTCATTAATTGAAACATCAGATTATCCTTATTAACCATTACTTTAAATGTAAAAAAAAATTGGGGGGCTTAAAATCCAAAAGATAAGACTAAGTATGAAATATAGTTGCAAGCAGAAATCATGGTGTCTGTCCCATAGATGGCACCAAGGGAGATATTTGTGGACATTTCTGATAATAAGATTATTATATTAAGCAGAATATTAGAATAAGAATATTAAGCAGTTAAAGAAAACAAGTAAAACCTATTATAATGCAATAAAACCATTTATAACTTTCGACCAGTATATAAAATAAATGTTGATAAGACTGTCAGAATGTTAATGCTACAATGACACCTACAAATACACAAAAGTTTTGTAAAGATACAGCCTCTTTCCATTTATATGCCTGCTATCAAATTTGTTGACACAGTATAAGAGAACTATTCAAACAAACAATCAACATGAAATCCATTTTTGTCATGAGTGTCTCTAGATGCTACATACCAAGTTTCATGCAAATTGGTCAAACGCTGTGGGAGGAAAATTTTAAATGGCGGAAAACACCCTTTTTGCCACTGTGTGGCAAATTTCATAATTTTCCTATACAGGGTTCTATGGGAGAACCGTGAAGAAAAAGAGGAACACTAACGGATGCAATAGGGGCCTTCACCCCTTCGAGGCTTGATCCCTAAATATAGCTGCAAGCAGCAATTACGGGGTCAAGCTCACTAAGGCATAAAGGGATATTTTTTGTGGCTATTACTGATAATGGGTTTAGATAGGGTTAACGTAAAACAACTTGGAGCAATATAAAATACTTCCTTTTTGACCAATAGGTCAAAATTTTGACACAGTCACCAAAATGTTTTGAGAGGATGTGGTCACAATAACACAATAAGCAAAGTTGCATGTCAATATTAACTGAGCAACAGAAACACCTGTCAAAAAAGTTATAAGTAGTGTTCAAAATTTTATTATAACTGTTCGCTGTTAGGGTGTGCCAGCTCCAGACTTTCTAATTAATCTTAGACAATGAGGATGATGAACCATACCAAGATTAGTTATGCAATTGTGCTCCTAATATATTGCATTTCACGAAACAATTTAAATGGCTGACACCGAAAATTACCAACCAAGGAAAATCGTTTGACTTTGCATGCCTCAAAGAATCTAAAGTATGGAGTGTTTTTGCAGATCATGTTAAAAAAATTTTGTTTAGTTTTGTGGACAAAATGAAAACTAAACAAAAAACAAAGCTTTGTTTCAACTAACAAAAATTAAAAGAATCTTTTTTTTAAATACTGATTTCAAGTTAATAGTCAATACTTTATTTTTAAAAAATATAGCCTACAAATTGTCCCCAGCCATATTAACTGAAATAGATGTAAAAATTAAAACTAACTGAAAACCTAAAACGAAACTAAATAATAGTTTAAAATTCAAAACTAAGTTTTATATAGCTTGTTAAAATATTAATTTAACATTATAGTATAGTAAGCTAGTAAACAGTAAACAGTTTTCCTTTTTTTGGTTTATTATTTAGATTTTGTAAACAAGATCTAAAGTTATGTGGATCGGTTGGGTCAGGAAGAAAATCATTACAAGCAGCTTGCCAGTGTAGAATAAAACCTGGCAGGATCTGGATTAAGACTTTAATGCAATGCTTCTTAGTAAGGTACCACCACCAAACAGGTTAGCTTCTTTCAGCAATAGTAGGCCTACACAGGCATGCTGTTGCTTGATTAAGAGCAATGCTTTACGTAAGTAGGGCACATCAGACATCTCCATTATGACAGGACTAAAAATGCAACAAACAAGACATGTCCTTCAACCAGAATGATTTAAATCAGCATGACAAAAAAAGTGTGCGTGTAAACGTGGCTAGCGTAAGTTTTTATAAGCAGTACAGGGGTAGACCATCATTGTTTCCATAAAAGTGCTACATCCTGCCCAAGGATAAAGCACGAAGGAGCTGTAAATAGGTTTGTAGGCATTTGTAGGTTTGCAATGTTGGGTGAAGCTGTAGATTTTAAAGCTAGCTTGTACAAACCATTAGCAGTGTTTTTGTTGAAAATGTTCTGTGTAAACCTTCCAAATTTAAACATTTAGGCCATGTGAAGATTGAAAATAGCTTTTTTTTCCTTGGTATGGCATTGTCCAAATGTCTACGGTCAACCATAAGGCTGATTATTTAAATAGAAGAATTCTCTCTAGGTGACTCCTCGGTGCCCTTTTAGTTTTTGCAGTTTTGTGTTATTTTCTAAATGTATAATGTTTTGCATTTGTGTGTAAAAAAACTATTTATTAAAGAGCTACTATTGCTATTTTAGCACAAGACTGCCATTGAAACTAGTTCCATTCAGTGCTAATAACTTCTAGTAGGATATTGCTTAGACAGTTGCTTAGTCAAGCACAACTAATATTGCTTATATAAAAAAATTCCATAGACTTCTATTAAAAAAGGATCCATACACATCTAGGTGAGGAGCAACCAATGATTAATAACAGTACAACTGACTGAGTAATACCACAGTCACACAGATCAAGACTTAATCATAAAGGTTTCTATTAGAGCTGAAATGGTCAACTAAAAATATTATTTTTAGTTGCATGCAATTGTAATCTTATTTTAAGGCTATATACTGGCTCTCTATAAGATGGCTCTCAGATACAATTAACTATGAATCTTAAAGAATGTTTAATTGTTTAATTTTAAATGTGACCTTTAGACAACCCAAGCATAATGTGCTTTTACAATGTGATTTACATTTTACACTATATGCATGTCTGTTACTTAAGCTGTGACCTTGTTTATTAAAGGGGATCCCAGGTTCTAGAGGAAGCCCCGGCCTCCAAGGCCCTCCTGGTATTGAGGTATGGATAAGATTTTATGTCAGATGTTAGGCTAAAAACCGACATTACTTTTTAAAAAGCCTTCTTTTACACTTGATCACACTGAATAATTTTACTCTGTGTTTGTGCAGGGACTGCGTGGAGCTGATGGACATAAGGGGGAAAAAGGAAGCATTGGAGAAGCAGTAAGAAGACATGCATTTTAGCTTTTTTTAATATAAAATGTTTGGTTTCAGTTAGGGCAATACAGTTTTTTTATATAATTTAGTAAATCTGCATTTAAAAACTTTGGTTTTTAAACAGTGGTGACTTGTGCTAACGTAAGAAACTGAAAATCACACTGTCAATGTTTCAGGATGTAATTAAATTGTGAAGAAGCCATTTGACATGTGACATAACCATGTATCATTACTGCTTAGCTAAAAATGGAATTTTGTGTCAAAGCGTATAATAAGGGTACTACTAATAATGAAACTTAAGTTTAATATTGGTTTATTATCAGTAGTAAGATATGATAAGATGAGATAGCAAACTTAGAAAACAAAAGGCAGTACATTCCCACACTGCGCCACATACAATGTAGATTGCATTGATTATAATGGGTTCTATCTGCCTACATAGACACTCATTTGGTCAGTGCCTTACACACATATATATATGGATGTGGCATCCGAGTCAATCACAAAAGACCCAAAACCAGGCCTGAATAAAATTACAATTACCAGAACACCGACTACGCCACCCTGGGAATTTCACCCAAGGAATTATGCCTAAAGGCTAAACAGGTTCGCCACCTGGGTAGTTATAAATCAGAGACACAGGCTTGCGTACAAATGTACAAAAAATGCTTTATTTTAATCAGGTTAA